>JAOEHY010029437.1:12295-36702 GCA_025447955.1 Psilopsiagon aurifrons | reverse complement strand
CCTGACTCTACCCCCAGTTCCATCCCAGCTCCAGCCCCGGCTCCATCCCGGGCCCCGGCCCCGCCGCTGGCTGCCACTGCAGCCGGCCCCGCCGCGCCCGTTTATAACCGCCCAGGCGGGGGGGAAAGGGGCGGGGCCGGCAGCCACACTGCCAATGGCAGACGGGAGGGTCCTCGCCGGGGCACCGGCATCCCGGGACGTCGGAGCGGGACCCCGGAGCCGGCGCCGCAGGAGCCCGGCCGGGACAGCCGGGCACACACTGCTCGGCGCTCCTCGGCTCGGGACGCTGTGCCATCTCGATAGGCTCAGCTCGGATCAGGACTTGATGCCTCCCAGGTAGGGACAGCTCAGCTCGGCTCTGCTCAGCGCAGCTAGGGGCATCATGCCATCTCGGTAGGCATGGCTCAGCTCTGCTCAGCTCAGCACAGCATGGGACATTGTGCCATGTCGGTAGGGCGCAGCTCAGCTTGGCTCACCTCAGCATGGTTCAGCTTGGGACATTGTGCCAGCTGGGCAGGCATAATTCAGTTCAGCTCTGTTCAGCTCAGCTCATGACATTAAGCCCCTTCAGGCAGGCACAGCTCAGTTCAGCTTGGCTTGGCTCAGCACAGCTCTGGACATTGTGCTACCTAATAGAGTTCATCTTGGCTCAGCTTGGTTCAGCTCAGTTTAGGACATGATGCTGCGTGGCTTGACATGGTTCAGCTCAGCTCAGCACAGCTCAGGACATCATGCCACCTACACACGGCTCAGCACAGTTCAAGATGGCTCAGGGCATGATGCCACTTACATAGGCACAGCTCAGCTCAGCATGGCACAATTTATCTCAACATGGCATGGTTTAACTTGGCTCAGCATGGCTCAGTGTGATTCAGTTGAGCACAGCTCAGGACGTCATGCCATCTACAGCTTGGCTCAGGTCAGCATGGCTTAGGGCATCGGGCCGCATAGGTGGGCATGGCTCAGCTCAGTGCAGCTTGGTGCAGCTTGGCTCAGTTCAGCACAGCTCAGGATACCTCCTAAGTAGGTACAGCTCAACTGGGCTGAGTTTAGCACAGCTCAACACTGCACTGCTTTGCTCAGCTCAACATGGCTCAACTTGGTTTGAGATGTCATGCCACCTCAGCACAGCTCAGCTTGGCTCAGTTCAGTGCAGCACGGGATATTCACCCTAGGTCGGCACAGCTCTGCTTAGCTCAACATGGCATGGCTCAGCACAGCACAGCTCAGCTCAGCTTGGTTCAGCCTGGCATGGCTCAGTGCTCCTGCCAGGCAGAGCTACCTGGCTGCAAACAGCAGTGCTTGGTGACAGGGTGCCTTCCTTGCCTACTGTCAAAGCCAAGACCAGTGCCACCAGCATCCACATCCCTCTGGGACAGCAGGAGCGCAGGGCACAGTGTCCCCCACCACTGGTGTCTCTCCTTACAAGATGGTGCCCCCGGACCTGCTCATCTGCTGGGGAATCACCATATGGCCACCATATGGCCACCTTCTGCCCGGGTCCCAGTGTTGCGTTCAGCAGTGCTTCTGTTTCTCCCTCGCCAGGAGCAGGCAGGTAAGGTGTGAATTCCTTCCCATCTGCCCCCAAACCACTTCTCAGCATCCTGCTCTTCATTACCCATCCGGAGCAGGCAGTGTCCTGCCTACCCAGCAGTACTCTGGAGCTGCAGCATGGCGAGCTGTGCTGGAATGTTGGCTCCTGGCTCTTCCTGGCTGGCACCATGAGGCTTGTGGGAAGCCTCACCATGCAGTGCTGGTGCCAGGTCCGTGCCATCTCCAGTGAGTGCCAGCAGGAGCTCCCCATATCATCCTGTCTGGAGAGGCAAAGTCCTCTCCTTCCAAGGTTTATTACACCAGGAATTGCCGCCGCTGGGCTCACTTTATTAAGCACCAGCTTTAATATTTTACCAAGTCTCCGTACTTGGTGATCCTGCTGTGAGCATGACCCTCAATGCCCTCCAGGAGAGGCTTTCACATGCCAGCATCAACACTGGTCTCTGATTCCAGAGGAGCTGGGCTCTGACAGCCCCTTCCCGCCCTAGCAATGGCAGTGGATGTCCATGCCATCCTTCCTGGGAACAACCCCCTTGGTACCAGCACAAACCCCACATTTCAGCAGCAGCAGCAGAATTGCTGTGTCAAACAGGCTGGGGTGGTTTTGCCGGGTGTGGTGGTGGGACATGGCTGGGTCTACAGCCCTGATGTTCCAGGGAGGGGAATGCCGGGAATGCTGGTTAGGTAGAGGAGGAAAAAGGAGGGATGCTCCCAACAGTATGGCTGCAGGTTCTCCCATAGGAACCTGCTCATTTGTGGCACTCAGCTACTGAACTGGTTGAAAAATATGGAGGTGGCCAAAAGGCAGAGCCTCAGGCTCTGAAGAGGACCCTGTTAAACATCTGCACCCATTGCTTTGCCAGGATTGTAGAAATCCTTTTGGAGAAAGGTTATTTTCCAAAGACATGGTCTCCAGGGAGAGGATCCTCTGCCAGAGCCAGAACTGGTGGGGTGTGCAAGGGGGCAGGGCTGGGAATATGGTGCCTTACAGAGACAGTCAGACCATAGAATCTCTACCAGTGACTGTTTCACAAAGGGTAGATGTGGCCATTCCCAAGCTGCAGCGTGAATTCCTACATTCCCTTGAGAGCTGGTTGGGTGACCACTCATCCATCAATTCCAGAGCTCCTCACATGTGGTCTTAGCACGTTTTTCTTGTGGGACACCTCAGGATCGGTTGTAGATAGCCACGATGTGCTCTATCAGCTGCAGTCACAGCTCCCCATGAATGTTCTGGTGGGGTGGGACTGGATCAGCAGCACTTTTAGGTAGCCCTGGCTGTTCCCAGCTCATCCCTAATAGGCTGGTGTGCCGTTAGGGTGACCTTGGTGGCTATTCCCTTGAAGACAGCGCCTGGCCTTGTTCATCTTCCCATTGCTCAACAGCTGAGGGTGCCTCCCAGCTGCGCTGTTCTGTGCTCTTAGGAAATGCTGGTGATAGCCCCATTACCTTTTGACCTACTTGAGCTTTTCCGTACCCGTTCTGCTAATTACAGCTCACCTTCTTCAGGGGGAGTGGGGCTGGTTCCACCACAGCCACCTCCCACGCCCTCACTGGGGCTGCTCACTCAGGTCTGCAGCAGTAGGCACACACTCCGCATCTTCCTAGTGCTCCCCTTGCCCTAGGCTGTTCCTCCAGCTCCGTGGAGCCTCCCATGACTAACAGGTTTTGAGATAATTGTTCCACTCCCTAATCTCATCTGCAGAAGATTCACGACATTGTTTTCGAAGTGCCATGAGCCATTTCCAGGGGCTCTGAGCCCATGAGGGATATGATTCATCCACACTGCTCCCACAGGTACTTAATCTTCTCCAAAACAGCAAGTCCTTCTTCCACAGCTATTATCTCCTTATAATCACCACCCAGGCGAGCACCCAACAGGGCACTTTTGTCTGCAGGGACTTGTGCCTCCTCACAAAGGCCACTTGGAATTGTCCAGTTGTCTCAGGAATGGGAACTATGGGGGTGGGACCCACATGGATGTCATCTGTGGTCTGCGTACCTACCATGGTCTATCAAGCCCACATTAAAGGAGGCTCTGGAAATGTCCCTCACTAGCTAAAGCAGATGGGGCTCCCTCTTTCCCACACCATGTCCTCAAGGAGTCCTTGGGATGGAGGTGGGTCCATCTTCACAGGGAAAATGTGGGACACTGGAGCCTGTTGGAGGCCAGAGGTAGTTCAGGGGTGAAAAAGGCCATTCCACTGCCTGGAATTCACTCTTATTTTGACTCAAAATGTCAACATTTTTCTCAGAGAGGACAGTGATTAATTACTCCCAGCATCAAATATTTGTGTCCTACCACTGAACTTGCAATGTTCTACCTGTTCTGATTGGACTTTGCTGAGTGAGAGCTCTGTTATTGTGGCATTGTTATTTCTTCTCCACAGAAGGCAGATCCTCAGGTGGCTGAGATTCAGCTAAGCCAGGCTCAGGCCCAGGAAGACTTTCCTGCGCCCAGCAGTTGGGGAAGGATACCCATGGTCGTTCCACAAGTGTAGTGCATGGAAACGGTTCTACAGAAGCCCAGCATGGAGGTATTTCCCATGGCATGGCAAATCTGAGCCGCAACTGCTCAAGGAGCCACTTTAAGTACTTGTGCTGGGATCTTCTCCCCTTTCTCCCCCTAGGACTTCCCATCTTTTTTTTTTTCCAACATATTTCAGGCCATGATTGAGGAATTTTTTAGGGGCTTTCCCTGTGTTTTGCTGCTGTAAAACATGGGTGACAGTCTGTGCCCATCATTCCATGCATCTGGTGACACGTTGGTGGGATCAGCCTGAGTCCTAGGCTTTGATCCTACATCTGCAGGGGCTTTCTACATCTCAGCTGGATGGTGGCACAGCACAAAACACTCCCCAGCTCCAGGTGGGACCTCTCTACTCCAAAGGTACTGTGGCTGGAGTGGCAGGGCTTCTCCCCAGTGCTCATCATGGCAGCATGGAGCATCCAGCCGAGTGCTGACCCCACATCTGGCTCTTTGCAAATCCCCTCTTTCTTGGAAAATTCCTGCCCCTGACTTGTTTTCTTCAGGTTGCGTAGGATCCCCGGGTGTTTACCAAACACACCTCCACTTCCATCCATATTCACAGCTTTGGGAGAAGTTTCACCTTGTGGGAAGCCACTCCTCATCCTGACCTCAAGCTTTGCTGCCCTGATGAGGACCCTGGGTTCCTATGTCCACCCACCCATGCAGTCTTGGCAACTCTTCTTCACCAGCCAGGCTTTCTGCACAATAGAATCATAGAATCTATTGTGGTTGAAATGGCAAGTTGGAAAAGATGTTGAAGATCACCACGTCCAACTGTTCCCCAGCACTGCCAATGCCACCACTAAACCATGTCACTCAGGTTCCTGTCTACACGATTTGTGGACAATTCCAGGGACGGTGACTCCACCACTGCCCTGGGCAGCCTGTGCCAATGCTGAACACCCTTTCACGCAATAAATTGCTCCTAATCTCCAGTATAAACCTCCCCTGGTGCAACTCGAGGCTGTTTCCTCTTGTCCTGTCCCTTGTTCCTTGGGAGCAGAGACCAGCCACCTCCTGGCTCCATCCTCCCGTCAGGCAGTTGCAGACAGCGATAAGGTCCCCCCGAGCCTCCTCTTCTCCAGACTAAATCCCCCAGTTCCCTCAGCCCTTCCCCATCACACTGTGCCCCAGGCCCTTCACCAGATTCTCCAGACAAGAGCTGCTTTTGGGCTGCAGGAACCTTGTTCCTTTGGTATGGCTGGGAAGCACAGGTGATGCTCTGAAGTGCTCTCAGCTCCACTAACGCCTTGTACTTTGCATCCTCCTTCTCCTGAGGCATGCATGACCCATGCCCAGCTTGCTTTGCCAGACCAGCATTACCTTCCCATCTCTTCCATCCTTGTCACAGGGCCTCTACATCAATTTTAGGGTGATGGGACAAGGGAAATGTGGCTCCCCCTTGGCCATAAGACAGATCCCAGGGGAAGCTGGCTGGTCCATGCTCCAGGTGACATCCTGCCGCCTCTGTCCCCAGGGAAAGGGCAGTAGGTCAGAGCAACTGTGTCCTGGTTCCTATCCTACGCCTCTGTACTGCTGGGAAAGGTGGTTGCAGAACAGAGCATGTTGCTAGCCTGGGATTGCTTAAGAAGGTTGGGGACAGGAGATAGAGGAGGAGTTTTCCAGCCCAGCTGAGGCAGTAGGAGGAATTTGGGGTGGTGGGGCAGATGATCTGGATGCTTCTGGAAGGTGGTCAGGGCACACTGGTGCTTGCAAGAGGCACTCTAGTTGACTCCAATCCCTGAACAAAAGTGAGGTTGTGCTGCCCTGGTGGGAATCATGCTTCTCATGCAAGGTGGTGAGGCTGCATGACAATTGTTAGCCCAGGACCACAGAAGGTCCCCTTTGCTGAGCATGGGGACATACCCATAGGGCCCAAAGCTGGAGCCGTCCTTGGAGCTTGGCAACAAAGAAGGCTGTGCTGGGACAATCTCATGAACGGGGCAGGCAGGGTGGGATGAGCACAGCAGAGGCAGCGGGCATGAGCACAGGCTCTGTACTGGGTGGGATTGTCTCTGCCTTCCAACTGCTATCAAAGCAGTTGGGATGGCAAAAGGAGCTGGGCTTATCCCCAGTGATTGGAAGGGGGCCAGGGAGAGATGGGGGCCAGGGACAAGCTCTGAGAAGAGGAGCCCTTCCCTGCCAGCCAGATGGATGGCCAGGACCAAGGACATGGCTGTCATGCTGTCATTCATTCCACTGAGGACATGGAAGTGGCAGGACATCTCTCTGGGGGTAGGGGGGGGAGCAGGGTGAAGCCCCCTGGGTGACGGGATGGGGACAATAGCAAAGAGAAGGCCAGGGTCGGGAGCCTGAAGAGAGGCGGGACGCGACTGTGAGAGCGGTAAGACGCGAAGTGTGTTTCGGGTGGCCTCGCCGTGCCCCCTCGTGGCAGCAGGACACAGCCGGTGGCCATGGGCTGGCGAAGGCAGCCGCCACGCAGGAGCTGAGCCCGGGGGCAGGGTGGAGGCACCACCACAGCGGTCATCTTATCCCACCGGGAGCATCCTCCTGGGGGTGCAGCACCCCGACTCCCTCGTGCCCGAGGCCACCCACACTCCATGTCCCCACCAACCTGCCTCCTCTTACAAAGGGGCTCCAGCACCCTGGCACCCCCTCTCCATGCCGGGGGAGGGCTGCTCCTCCGTGGTGGGTTTTTGGCATAAGCCCCTTGTGCAGCGGCCAAATCAAGCACTTGAGGCGCCGCTCAAGGGCAGCGCGTGCCTGGAGCCAGGCTGGGAATCCTGGAAATATCTTCAAGGCTGTAAAAATTCCCGGGTGGAAAAAAACAAATGGGTTGGCAGAGGCCTTCACTGGGGGACAGCCACCAAACTGTCGGGGGGAGAGTGGAGGGAGGGGGCATTTCTCGGCATCCTGCCTCGGTTTCCCCCCAGCAAGCCCTCAGGAGTCCTGGCGTTATCACATGTACACTTTGGGTGCCTGGGGCAGGTGCATGGTGTTGAGAAGATGCTTCACTACCCCTTTCTCCTTCCTGCTGTGTGGCCCAAAGTAGCCTGTTGTGATTGCTTCATCCTCTCTTCGTGGAACCGAAGCAAGCGCCTGGAAGGAAGGAGAGCCAGACCATGTCTTGGGGCATCTCTGGGACATCTGCAGTTCTTACCATAGTATCTTGCTGTCCCTGGAGCCACCTGGGAATATCTCAGGTATATCACAACCTGGTGCCTCAGGGGCCACTAGTGTATCCAGCCTCGTAGGAGAGGGACAACCCTGGGGAAAGGTTAGCTGGGAGGAAGAAGCTGTCCTGCCTGGTGGAGTTTTTCTTCATTCCTTGAAAGCCACAGGGACCTGCTGTGCAGGATTCAGGGCTGGAGGCAGCACTGGGGCAGTGTCGAGGTGGAGCTGCTCTGATGGATGATGTGACACTGTTCCCAAATGCCTCTACCACAGGTGGCAGTGCCCAAAGCACTGCAGCTGGCAGAAGTGGATGCTCAGAAATGGTACCCACCACCTAGCCCCCACAGATAGCATCACAGCCAGCATCCAGTAAGGGTTGCAACCTGTGCCCTGGATGGCATGAGTGATGCTGGGGAACAGGTGGCATGTTCCTGCCTGGACATCTGCCAGTCCCACACGGGCATGGTAGATGCTGCCCTCGCTGCATTGACACGATGAGGCAGCCCCAAGCCCAGGGAGATGTTGAGCAACCTGCTCTAGTGGGAGGCGTCCCTGCCCATGGCAGGGGTTTGGAACTGGATGAGCTTGACAAACGCTTCCAACCCAAACCAGTCTGGAACTCTATGTTTCCCAGGCTTGCAGCTTGGCCAGGTTTGCAGGGGCAACATGGCTGCTGTGCCCTGAACTCACTGTGGGAGGGAAATAGCCTGGCCACAGACCCACATCTAGGTCTGTCTGAAATCCCCCAGGAGATGTTTGTAAAGGAAAAGTGAAGTTGGAGACAGGGCATAAACTCTTGATTTTGCTGCACTGTCCCTCTTGCCTCATGCTGGAGCCCCTGCTCCTACCCTTGAGCGTGCAGCCTTGAGCCTGCAGCAGTGCTTGCTCCTGCTGGCGGGGTCTCCCCAGGCGTCCTGGTAGAGAGGGGACCACACTGTCCCTTGGAGGGATGATGGTCCATGCAAGCCCAGAGCTTGTCCTAGGCAGCTAGGCTGGGGATGCAGCCAGGATGCAAATGCAGGCTTGGCACAGGGTACCCCAGCCTCTTCAGTGCATGGACACGGGACACTAGCAGAGTGTCAACTACTTTATTTCCACAGGGGCCATAGGCCAGACCCAGTTCCCAGAGGGGGTCTGGGTCCAGCCCCTTAACCCCTTTAATACTGTTGTGAAGATGAACCCAGAGCCTCCATGCCCACACATAGGCACTGAGCATCCTCTATCCCCATAAAGCAGCTCCAGAGCATCACTCTCATCCTGCTGCCTGCACCTTCAGGAGCTGGAGGCCAGCAAAGAAAAGCAAGGCGAGATCAAGGATGCCAATCCTGGAGCAGCAGGAGCTGCCATCAGCTCCTGCCGGTGGTGGGGAGCAGCACAAACTCCCTCAAATCTCCATGCCAGGTGCCCGCCCCAGGCCCAGTGCCTGCACCAGGTCATCGCTGAGCCCACTCTTCAGCGTCCGTCTCACTGTGGGAAGAGGAGAGGGTGGCAGTGGCAGCACGAGCAGTGATGGCTCCGGGTGCCCACTGGACACGGTAGCCCTGGCATGCTGGGGAGGGGTGGCAGAGGCACAATCTGGTCTCAGTGTACATGCTGCTGTGGCCTGTGGGCTCAATATAGGAGATGAGGGGTGACCAGAGGGGAAGGAGCCAGGCAGGGTATGGGAACAAGGAGACAGAGATAGGACAAGGCATGGGGATAGAGTACGAGTACAGACACAGATACAGGACAGGAATGCAAAGATAGGAAAGAGTATAGGATAGAGCATAGGGACAGGGTATGGGGACAGGGACACTGAGATGGGACAAAGTACAGGTAGTGGGTAGAGCACGGGAAGAGAGACATAAAGCTGTGATAGGCACAGGAACAGGGATACAGGTGAGACAGAGACAGAGAGATGGGACAGAGTACAGGGAAACAGGCAGAGCATAGGGACCAGAGCCAGCAAAGGGCATGGGGACAGGGCTGGAACTTACAGGACTTCCTATTCCCACGGGACCTCCTGCGCTCCTTGTTGGCACAGGGCCGGGGGTTGGCGTTTTGAGTGACCGACTTCACCAGACGGTCCATGATTTCATCCGAAGCATCATCTGGGGAGCTGGGAACATCTTCTTGCGCTGGAGAGCCCTGGACCGGGCTGGCATGCCCTGTCCCTGCAAGGGCACAAGGGGGAGGCTAGCATCAGCTGTGCCCAGCCAGCCAGGCATGCCTCACATGCCCCTGCCACCCTGCTCCTACCCTGGCTGGAGCGGCTGCGGCGGGCAGGGTTGTCCGTGGGAGAGGCCAGCAGGCTCTTCATGCTTTCGTGACCCGCTTCCATATGCTCCTTGGGACTGCTGGACACCACGGCTGGTGGGGAAGCAGCCTCAGCAATGCCAGAGAACTTCTCTGTCTACAGTGGGAGGAGATGCAGGTGTCAGGGACCTGGTGGGCATCACCTGGTGGTGGTGACAGCCGAGTGTGCCCATACCTCAGTGATGAGCCGTCCCCGGGTCTTGTTGCGCTCGCGGTGGGCAGCCCGTTTCTTCTGCTGCTGCAGGACACGCTCCCGGCACGTGCGGTATTCCAGGGCAAACTCTCGCAGCAACTTGCAGATGGGAGTCACCTTCACATCCCGCGCCGCGCTCACAGGATACCCCAGGTACAGCAGGAAGGAGTGAAACCTGCAGGGACACCGGTCATGACAGGCCATCAATGGGACCGAGAGGGCTCCCTACTGCGCCCCCCAGGCCTGAGCCACCGACCTGTTGAGGACGCGTCTGTGCACCACCTTCAAGACAATGATGCGCTGGGTGCTGTCCTTGAGGAAGTCTGTCAGCTTGGTTTTCAGCACTGGCTTGGTCTCGTGCTTGGCAATCACCTTTAGGTTGTCCCAGGAGGCCCTGCATCTCCGCTCCAGCTGCACCAGGCTGTTGGCAAGCTCGTCAAAGTCGATCTGGAAGAGCAAGATGTCAGCACTCTGCCATGCTGTGGAACTGGGCAGCTGTGAGACCCACAGCCTTGCCTTGTGCAGGTATCATCTATCTTGCCTTACCTTGGCCGAGCGGGTGATGGAGGCAATCTCCGAGTAGAGGTCAGTGGTTTCTGGGAACTTCTCTACCACCATCTGGCAGAGATGGTGGAGCAGAGATTGCCGGTGCACTGTGTCCTTCACTTCCGAAACCTTCTCTAGGTAGCCCAGCTCAAAGCCTCTGCTCTGAAACCACAGTGGACTCAGCAAGCCCTTCTCCATCCCTCCTTCAGCACACCTCCTGTCCTTGGACCCACCAGCACCACCCAGCCTCAGATGCTGTCCCAAGTTCCCATGCACCATGGCTCATCCTGTGCTTGCAGCACTCAAGATGGGGCACATTCCTCCACACCATGCTTCTCACCTGGGAGCCATTCAAGAAGTTGCCCATGGCTAGCAGTGTGGCCAGGATGCACTTGAAGGTGTGGTTTTTGGCCAGCTGCTCCATGCCCACCTTCAGATCAAAGAGTGGCTCTGCAATCTCCTGGGAGAGGAGAGATGCAGATGAGACCCCTTGTCCACCCTCTCCCTTAGGAGCTTCAGCATTCACTCTTGCCCATGGGGTCAACTCAAGCCTGTGCTTGCCTTGAGGACCTGCAGCCCATCCCCAGCCAGGATGGCACCTCACGTACTTGGACATGGCTGGCAGTGGTAGGAGGGCACAACAGGGTACATGGCTCTCTACCTGCTCCAGGCTCTCATAGTCCAGCTTGAAGGCCCAGAGCTGGAGCCTGGCTGTGAGGTCACTGATGGAAGACAGGGAGAGCAGGAACTGCTCTGCAGAGCCCAAGGGCACATCAGGGTTAGCCAATTGGGCCTCCTGGATCTTCTGCTTCTCCTCCTCGGTTGGGACCATGGTCAGGATTTTCTAGAGCAAGGAGGGATGTGTCAGACTCCAAACATGTCACCATGAAATATGTCACCCAGGGCTGGCGGTGGCAGGGAGGCCTCCTGGCCAGGGGAAATGACCTACATGAGCACCTCAGGGGGCTGAGCTTCTCTTGTGCTCACCTCAATCCCTTCCTTATTGACTGCGAACTCATCGAAGTTGAGCACAGCTGTCTTGATGATGTGCACAGGCGGCAGTACCGTGAGGCCAATGTTGATAGCATTGCTCCTCTTGGGGTCCAGCACCACAACTACCTTCTTCCCGTCGATGGCCTTCTGCAAAGAGGACAGGATAGATGGGGACAGGAAAGCAAAGGGCTTCCTTCAAGAAAACACAATGGACACAATGAGCTGATCAGGGACTTGGTGGTAAGCCCAACTCACACACTGTCTATCACTGACCCTGCCGAGTCTTCAGGCTGCAGGTACACACCCTCAGCAGAGGATAGGGGTGACAGGGCATGCCTAGGGTCCCCAAAGGAATTAACAGCCTTCCTCCCACCCTTCAAGTCCCACTGGCTGATGGGTACCAGCCCACGGGTACCTTTGAAGTTGGTACTTCCTTTGACCGTGACTCAAAGAGATGTTCCAGTTTGGCAGCATTGACTTCAACACTCTGCAGGGATGCCCACAGTGTCGCCTGGCCAAACCTGCCTGTCCCCACAGTGCCATCTAGCTGCTTCAACTCCTTCCAGAAGAGCTTCACTGTCCTCTTCTTCTTGGCCTCAGAGGGACCATCCATTACTGAAGGGCCTGGTAGCCCTGGCAGGGGTGGGCAGCCAGGGACTGCAGGAGGTGGAGGTGGTGGGCAACCAGGGAATGCAGGAGGTGGAGGTGGAGGTGGTGGGCAGCCAGGGACAGCAGGAGGTGGAGGAGGAGTCATTAATGCTCCAGCTTTTGTTGCTCCAATGGAGGGAGGGAGCAAGGAGCTGTTGGTTATCGGCCCTGTGTCCAGGATGTCAAAGTCTTCTTCTTCCCCTAGATCAGTAAAGTCCAGGTCCTTGATCTTCAGCTGTGCAGGGATGGCCTCCAGGCGCTCCCATGTCAGCTCCACGTCCTTCTTGATGGGCATCATCCCAGTGTTCTCCAGCTTCTGTGTGTGGGTCTCGGCATCTACGCTGGACATGGCACGAGCCAGCTTGGCATGAGCACTGGCTACCGGCCCATCTGGAGCCCTGCCACGGGGCCAAGCACCCTCCTGCTCCTGGCTGCTACCTCCAGTGGCATCCATCACCACCTCACCCTGGACCAGAGCAGGTGAAGGGACCTCAGGGAAGATCTTCTCCCTCCCTGGCTCTGAGGAGCCTTTAGCGTAGAGCATGTCCAGCATGAACTTGGTGTCGGAGGAGATGGTGCTGCAGGAGTCGGTGGCATCCCACTGAGCCAGGTAAGACCCTGCAGGGAGAGGTAGAGAGGCTGCTGTAATTGTGCTGGGCTGCTCGTAGAGCTGGGGTCCTGCTCCTTGGTGGGCTGTCCTCGGATGCCAGTGTTTGGAGCGGGACAGGGAGGCCTTCCATGGCTCTGAGTATCAGGCATGGGCTGGGGGCAGAAAGGCCACTAATACCCATCCTGGGGACCTCAATGATCCCAGAGCCAGGAACACAAACCCTGGCAGCACCTACTTGTGTTGTGTGTCTCCATGCCGGACTCAGGGGCACTGCTGTCCCTGTCCCAAGCCAGAGTGGAGGGATGCTCCAGCGCAGCATCACCGAGGACATCAAGCCGTTCCTTGGTCATGGAAGAGATCTTCTCCTTCTGGGCTGCAGCCAGATTCTCCAGGAAGCGAGCTCTGCAAGACGGGGGCAGATGTTGGCCAGGAGCAAGGCAGGGACAGGGATGACTGGGACAATGGGCAAACCATGCCACGCCACACTGCAGAGCCAGCCCCACACCACAGAAACCCCCTGCGTGGGCCACACCACATCAGGAACATGGAGGATTCAACCTCTTCTAAGTGCTGCAGAGAGGCAGGTGATGCCACCATGACTTGGGGACAGGGATGCTGCAGTCCCGTGGGAGCCAAAGGCTCATGTCTTTGCCACCTTTTGGCCCCAGTGGACCTGGTGCCCACTGCAACCCTCATCCAAAACCTACAAAACCCTGGCAGAGACTTGTGGGGACCCTCCTGCTCCGCATGTCCTGTGTGCCCAGAGCCCAGAAGCCTCCAGCAGGTGCTGGCCAAAGGAAGCGCACGCCTGGAGACACACGCATGCCTCTACTTACTCAAACCTCCTCAAAATAGGCTTGTCCCCATGCAAGGAGGGGGTATCCTCCCGCCTGAGGGAAAACAGGGGTTAGCCCCCACTGCTGACAGACCCCCCAGGCTTGTGCCTCCTACACAGCCCTTCTGGCATGAGACCCTTGTCCTGCTGTCACCCCATGGCAGTGGGGTTCACTGAAGAGCCAGGAGGCACTCAGCAAATCCCTTCCTGCCCAGATACCAAATGGCATTAGGTGCTGGTGAGATGGCTCAGCATCCACTGCACCACAGTCACCCAGTCTGCCACCAGGAACGCGATGCCAGCCCCCTGCCAGCCCCAGGTCAGGCTGTGCCACCCCCAGAGGGACATCTCACCCTAGAAGTTGGGGAGAAGAGGGTGCCTTCACCCTGCGATGAGAGGGGTCAGAGGGGAGAAGTGAGGGATGGGGACAGCAAGTGGGGCAGGACAGTGCCCGTTCCCACCAGAGCATTGCGCTGGGAAGGAGCACACACATGCAGAGCCCAGGCACTTACCAGACAGGGGCAGTCTGGCGCAGCCTGCAAAAGGAAAGATAGAAAAGAGTAGGCAGAGAAGAGAATAAGCGTGGACAAGAGGAAGAGTGAGGAGTTGCTGGAGAGAAGCTGTGCACATGTGAAGGGAGCCCTGGAGCCCCTGCCTGGTCTCTCTCAGACATCCACTCCCCCTGTCACACTTCTCTCCATCCCCAGCACCCACCAAGACCGTTTCCCTGAGCTGACATAGGTGCACCCCCTGCTTCTGGGAGCCCCCCTTCCACTCTGGGGGGACCACTTGTGCACCCAGCCCCTCCTGGCTCCTTACTTGTATACACTGCGCTCGCCTGGGGCTGGAGGCTGCTCCTTGTCTGCCAGCGGGGAGGCCAGGGCAAGCCGCACACTGGATGCGCTGCTGAAGACACTGCTGGGACACAGGCTGGAAAAAGAGGGGACAGGGAATGAGGGCAAGTCCTGCAGAGCTACCTTCACCCTGGCACTGCCAATGGACCTGAGCACTGCTCACACTGTATCCTAGCATCTTCACCATAGAACCATAGAATCGCAGCCTGGTTTGGGTTGGAAGAGACCTTAAAGCTCACCCAGTTCCAACCCCTGCCACAGGCAGGAACACCTTCCACCAGACCAGGTTGCTCCAAGCCCAGTCCAACCTGGCCTTGAACACTGCCAGGGATGGGGCAGCCACAGCTTCTCTGGGCAACCTGTGCCAGGGCCTCAGAACCCTCACAGGGAAGAACTCTGCCTTATATCTAACCTGAACTTCCCCTGTTTCAGTTTAGACCCATCACCCCTTGTCATATCGCTACAGACCCTGATGAAGAGTCCCAGGACTATCCCCACCTTGGGCCACCTCCAGCCAAACTTACTCTGTTGGGCTGCTCCGCATGGGGACAGCCGGGGTGTCCTCAGTTGGGGGCTCCTTTGGGGTGCCAGGGGACCCAAGCTGGGCATCAGGACCGGGCTCTGGACAGCTGCCCTGGGATCGCCATCCACGCCGGCCCTCGTCTGTCCTCCTCCGGTCCTTGCGGCTCCCTGAGGGCGGCTCTTCCACACCATCCTCCAGCTTGAGAGTGCTCTGTGGAGCAGACAGGAGGGCATGTCAGCCCTGCCACCCCATCACTTGCACTTTCTGCTGCCACAGGACATGGTGCATGGTCAGACCCTACAGGAGCCACACTCACCTCATAGAGTGTGAACTGGTGCTTCAAGTCGAGGTCTGTGCCCTTGCTGCCTAGGAACTGCTGCACCACCTGCTCCATGCCCTGCTGCTCCAGGCAGTCCGTCACATCGTAAAAGGTATCCTGGTCTGGGAGGGCTGCCAGTGTCTAAGCAGGACCAAAAGGATGGTGCTGGGACCAGGGTGACCCACACTGATCCCTGCCACCATGGCACCACAGGGACACCCTGCCACCCCCCGTGGACCTTGTTGATCAGCGTCATGGCAAACACCAGTAGCTCCGTGTCAGCCCCATTGCGTTGCTCCAGGACAGCCATCAGGTTGGACCATGGACAGGTACCTAGGAAAAGTGGCCCATGCCAGTGACAAACGGGACGAAGACACACACACACATGCTGTCTCCCAGTGGGGACCTTGCCAGAGGCTGGTGCTGCACCCACCTCTTGCCTGGTCCACAGCATTGATGGCATGGATGACGAGCAGGGCGTTGGGCTCTGTGTACTCCACAAACACCAGCAGCAGCTTCAGTGCCATCTTCACCACCAGGCGATACTGGGACAAGGGACAGTGGCTGGGATGGCAGTGGTGTCTGCTGAGTCACCATGCTCCGGGGCTGGGGGCTTTGCCATAGGACCAGGGACTGGCCTTCAGCTATGATGCTGATGGGCAAGGGGCACCGGGATGGGACCTGGAGTGGAATCTTTTTGCCCAAACTCTGCCCAAGAGCATGGTCACATCAGAATGGGAGCTCTAGAAACCTGCATGGCTTCCTAATGGTTGGGAGCAGAACCCAACACATACAAAGGGCACTGAGCCCAAAGGAAGAGGATGGGATAAATCCCCTGAGGGAGAGTGCAAGAAGTGAGCCAAAGGCAGGGAAGAAGGGTGCAGGGAGGGGCACAGGCAGCCCCCAAGGGCAACAGGAGCTTACTGGGCTTCCTGACAGAGTGTAGAGCCACTGGACAGTCTCATTGTGGTTGATGACACCCTGCATCCCATCCACGAAGAGCATGATCTGGCTCAAGGCTGCAAGGCAGAGAGCAGGCAGGGTCACAGCACAGCAGGGTTAGGGCTTTCCTTGGAGGGGGCTGCCTCCAACTGCCAGCCTTCCTCCCCACGGATGAGAGGTGCCCAAACACCAACCCCGGAGGATGTAATTCTGGTAGTTCTGGTCAGCCTCTGCCCCCACTTTGATCAGGCACGTCAGCCCATCCAGGTTCACGAACTCTGGCACCAGGTCCTTGTCCTCCTGCAGGGCATAGGCCAGGTGTTACCATACTGTGGGAAGGCAGGGGTGGGCTGCCAGTCACCAGGGAACCCCCTGAGCCCCACCAGCATCACTGTACCTGAAAGAGCTGCTTGAGGGAGAAGAGCGATCGCCGCAGCTCCGGCCCCTGTGAGTTGTACAGCTTCTCTGGAAGGACAGGATGATGCTGAACTGGAGCTCTGGAACCCAGCCAGTTGCCTGGGAAAGCCCCTCAACCTGACTCAGCCCTATGCTGTCATCCCATGATGTTGGCATTCCCCCCTAGGGGAAGCAGCTGCAGCTCCACAACTGCTTATTTCAGCCATGCCACTTTCCAATTTACTTTTGTTTTGCCTTCTTTTTCTGCCTGGCAATGACATAAATATCCCCTCTGGTTTCCTGTGCATAACCGAAACAGGAACAAGGGCAAGAGGCTGAGCTACTTTTAGCCATTGCTCCTAACACATATGCCCTGATCCTGGAGTCCCCAGCAGCCCCACAGCTTGGGAAAAGCTGCAGGATGGAGATGGGAAGAACGGCAGCATGATACTGGCTCAGGGTCAGAAGGACAGCCACTGGGATGGAGACTACGTGCTTATGGGGATGGTGCCTGCAGGCACGAGCCTGCATGGCGCAGCCAGGGCAATGGGAAGCTGTAAAGCTCCACTTAAACCAATGTGGGGACCAAAGCCACTGGGAGTCAGCACTTCCTGCATCCAAAGCTCGAGTTATCTGAGCATCCTGAGTAATTTGGGTCAGGCTTATGGGTGTAACAAGCCAGAAGCAAGCTGTCCAAGGAGCCCTTCAGTAATGCTGACAGGGCTTTGTAAAACACAAGGTCCCAGCAGCCTCCTCTGCTCACTTATCAGTTTGTCACAGCAGCCAGAGGGAAAGCAGAGCACCCCGGAGGGAAAGCAGAGCAGTCCGGAGCTCAGCCGGAGCCTGGGAACTGCTCACAAAGAGCATGACCCCAGTACTGGCCTTCCTTCTCCTTCCCGCATTGCTCGGGCTCGGCTGCAGCACTGTCTGGCCAGCTGATGCCCAGCCAGCATTGCTCTGCTCAGCGCTTGTTTCCCCTCTTGCTAAGGAGGAAAGAGGCTTCGGCACTCCTGAGCATTGTGCAGGACCTCCAAGCAGGCTGCCCCAAGGTGCAGCAGCACTTTCTGCTGTGCGAAATCTATTTGTTTGCATCCTGCAGGGCCACATTTAGAACTTGTCTAAATGACCCAGGATATCTGCAGTGGGTGGGGGGCTCCCAGCCCAAAGGGCAAAAGTCCTGATCTCTGAGCATGGAGGGGATTAACCCAGCAATTCCCCACCAGCCTCATGGGGTCCATGTCCCTGCATCTCTGGGAGGGATTATGGGGCAGAAGCAGCCCTGGGCTGGATTGCTTCCTCTTTCCATCACAACAAGCCTGGCCAAAACTCATGGCAGAGATCAAGCCACCACCCAGGGAGGGGGACAAGCTGCTGGAGAAGAAGGACTCACCAATGATGGCATGGACTCGGACGGAGAGTTGTGTGCGCAGGATCAGGGTCGGCCGTCTCCCCTTCCTAAGGCCAGGGGAAACTCCGTGTGAGCATTCGCAGTGGAACCTGTGGGGTCCCCGTGCCCCATCCCTTGAGGGCTTGGGCACCCCATGTGCCTCACCTGACCTCCTCGTAGAAACCTTCCAGATCATCCTTCTGCTCCAGCAGGGACAAGTCAAGGTCCAGGTAGTGCCCAGAGGGTGAGACCTGCAGCGTGCAGTCCTCCAGCTGGGGATGCAGACAGCCTGGCTGAGCCTCTGTGGCCACCACAGCCCTCCTGGCTCCCAGAGGATGCAGCGTCCCTGGGACACCCTCCTGCCCACACCAAGCACACCCAGCGGCCACATCTCACAGTGGGGTGGCAGGTCCCATCCTGAGCCCATGGGGAGATGCTCCGGCACCCTCCAATGGCAAACAGAAGAAACATGGAGCCCCAGGCTGGGAAAAGGCAGAACGAGGGTGGTGCCAGGCTCCTTGGTAGATTTGCACCCTGGGGCTTAATCAGCACTAGGGCAGGACCTGTCTCCTCCCAGGGCTGGTGTCTTCGCCTGGGCAGACGAATCGCCTTCACCTGCATGGACTGGGTCTGTGGGAACCACCAGGGCACATGAGGACGCACCAAACAGGGGCAAACCCCACAGGGGTGTTCCCCAGTGACACAGCCTCTGGCTAAGCCCACAGCCACGTGGCATCTTCCAGCCAACTGGCCCAGAAAAGCACAGCCCAAGGCAAGGCTGGGGTGAGGCTGTCTGCCTTAAGAGTCCCTGCACAGCACCCACGTGCACCCTGACAGGTGGGCACAGCACCCAGGGGTGCTCCAGAGCTGCCTGAGAGCCAGCAGCACCCCAGAGCACCCAGGGATCCTGGGTGAGCTTCTGATGGGAGCAGTTTGCCCTCAAGGTGTGTGTAGGGGCAGAGGGAGGGCAGTGCCTGCCTGGTCTTGCCAGCACCCTGCACTACTGGACCTGTTCCTAAAACATTTGCAGTACTCCCCTCACCCTGCTTCCAAGGAACTGATGCCCCTTCCCAACTGCCCACAGCAGTTGCTCTGTAACCACCAGGGGAGCTGAGCATCAGGGATAAACCCCCATGATTAATGCTACCACTGCTGCCAAAAAGAGCAAGCAGCACAAGCAGCAACCAGGGGAAGAGAAGTGGGGCTCATCAGTCACTTAAAACCCCACCCAATTTCAGCCCCAAACTGCACACCCTTTGGCCAAGGAGAGGGTCACAGCTTCTCTGCCTTTATCACCAATGAGTTTTCCCACCGCGGCCCTGGCCACCCTCAAGTGACCACAGCAATACTGGATATGGCTCCTGCATCTCACTGGGATTGCTTTCCATGAAGCCCCATATCCTCAAGTCACAGGAATTCACACACAACTTCACTGTGAGCGTGATGGCAAACCTGAGGGCAAGGAAGAAATGCCACGTGCATTAACACCATTAACAACCTCCTGACTAAGCCTCGGATAAGAAGCAATTTGGCAGGGCACTGCTGCTGGGTTGTCCTACTCCACCTGCAGTGGTTGCTGGCCACGCCAGCCAGCCATGGCAACCTGCACGAAACACAGGCTTGTCCAGAGGCAGCACTCCCGGCTGCCAGCCCTGCCTCTGCGTAGGGTGTTTGCTCATGCTGGCCCCATGCAGGGTTTGATGCAGGGAAAATCTTCAATGTCTCCACAGGAGAAGACTCTTCCAGGCATTCATGTGTCCTCCTGTGCACCACTGCATCCTCTCAGGCATCCTTCCGAGCACCCCTGCATCCTCCTAGGCTGCATCCCCCTGTGTATCCCCTCAGCCAACTCTGCATCCTCCTGGGCATCTGTAACCTCACAAGCACCCCTTTAGGCATCCCTGCATCCTCCTGGGCATCCCCATGTCCTCTCAGGCATCCCCTCAGACATTCCCCCATCCTCCCAGGCACCACTGCATCCTCCTGGGCACTCAAACACAATACAGAGCAACTCTCACAGCTCCAGCACAAAAGCTTTGCCTTCTCTAGGCAACCAGAGCCCCAGCAAGCAGAGCTGACATCCCCAGCTCCTCTTGGGGCCAGTGACATGTCCCAGCTGGCGGGGGAGGCCAAGCCCCTGGGACTCAACCCTGCGTGTTTCCCGTGTGAGCTTGGCAGTGCTCCCCACGAGAGATGCTCCAAGCCCTGGGCCTGGCTTTGGCTGCACCCCCCCCGGCAAGCAGCAGCCCCCAGGGATGGGACAGGCTGTCCCAGGCTCATGCTGCCCTGCCAAACATCTCAGAACAGCATTTCCACCCCAGGGAGCACTGACTGAGGATCTAAGCTGGGATCTGGGGACAGCACACTGGGGTCATGGGGTACTGACAGCTCCTGGCGTGGGGTGGCTCTGATCCATCCGCCTCCTGCCTGTAAATCCATTTTAAAATGAGCTGGGCTTCAAGGGTCATGGGGATTTGCAGGGGAAGGAGAGCATCCCACGCTCACACCTCCAGACCAAGGCTCCAGGGCAGCCCAGGCACCCACAGCAGCACTGAAGTCCTTCATCTGCTGCATGGGGAGGTTCTGCTGTCTTCCTCAGGACAAGTGCTGGTGCCAGCTCCCAGGTAGGACCAGGACCCCAAGGTCCACAGTGGCATTTGCCTGGGTTAAAAAAGTCCCACTCTACCTATGCTGATGCCTCAGATCTGAGACATGGGGAAGGCAGGAACACATGGATCTCCCTGATCCATCCTACCAACCTAGCACTGTGGCTGGGTTTGCAGTTCAGCAAGGACACACATGCCAGGCAAGTGACTCCCCAGGGAAGGCCAGCTCCCCTCAGAGTAGGGCTGCGCCCCTGAACCGTGGGGTGTGATGGAGACATTCTCCACCCACAACTGAACTGGTGCCACACACCACAGCATCACGTCTTCCTGCTCACCCCTATCATGGCATTCCCACGAGGGAGGATGCTCCAGGGCTGGGCAGTGAATATCCTCTTTATCTGTCAGAGGAGGAAACACTTTCCCCTTTCTCCAACACTTTCTTTCTGCACTGACCACAATTTGCTAGTGTTGGTGCAGCTCTTCCAGGAAGACCATGGCAGAAATACACAGAAAGATCTAATATTTGTTCCAGCTGAGGCAGGAGTTAAACACAAGACAACCCCAACCAGCAACCAAGTGCATTCACTGAGATTCTGTTTCAGGGCTCAGGTTGTTTACTGCCAGGCTTTTGGTCCTGCCTGCACCTACCTGATGGATGGCAGCAAGTGGATGGGAGCACTGCCATTACCTTATTACAGGGGGAAAAATCCATTCCCAGGCCAGGAGGGGTCTCTGGAGGTCACCCAGAGCTGGCCCAGAACTGCTCACCTGCTCACACACGGCTCTTGCTGCTCCTCCAGCCAGGCTCGTTGCTCATTAACAGAGCCCGCGTTTCTCATCAACAGACCCAAGACAACTGGAGGACCCAAGTCCTGGTGAGCAGCTGGGCAACGCCATGGGAAGAATGCCTGGCTGCAGCTCCCACCCTGGGATCAGTGCTGGACATGGACACTGCTGGGAGCTGGGAATCACCAAAGGCTGCTGAGCACCAGCATTCAGCTCTAACCATTTGGCTAGAAGCAAAGAGCAGCTTCAAAGTGCTGCTGTTGACCCCATCTCACTACTTCCATGCCTATCTGAGGTGAAGTGGAACAAAGACACTCGGCAAAGCCTCCTTGAGCCAGTTAGTAAATAGAGAACAATGGGGCTGGTGGGACAGGGGTTGTGCACTTCATAAGTGCACGAGCAGCTCTCCTCTATCAAGCCTGCAGTGAGCTTATGGCAGCAAGGGCAGGGAGCTGTTTGCTCTTCCCTGGGTTTCCGGGGGGGGGGAAGGGGAAAGCAATGCTCCAGCCCCCGGGTTATGCAATTATTTGGAAAAATCCCTAGAACACAGGGGCAAGGGAACGCAGCGGCATTTGGGGACCTTCCCTGGCAAAACCTGCTTGTGGAGGCTCAGAAAAGTCCCACACCCAGCACAAGCATCACCCAAGGGTACTAGAAAAATGCTGGAGAGCAGGAGAAGATAGCATCAGCCTGCAGCTGAACAATGCGGCAGCACAAACAAAGCAGGAAGGTATTTCCAAGCACAAAAACGCTTTCCGGAGAGCATGAAAAAGTCATCAGCAGTGGGCTGAGCTGCAGGAGAGGAAGCACTGAGGGTGTCATGGGGCAGGACAGGCTGTTCAAGGCAGTGATACTGGCATGAGAAACCTCCTGCTCATCTTCTCCAGGCTGTTCCCAGCTCAGGGAGCAGCTCTGCTGTGCCCAGGGAGGGCAGGATGCTGCCGGTCCCCCATGGCAGTTAATCCCCTGGGGATCTATGGCTCATCCTCCTCTGATGTTGTGGGGACCCCTGGTTGCATCCTCCCTGCTGTTGCATCCTCCTCCCTGTGCTGCTCAGCTTGGTGCAGGACAAGCTTGGTACCGGGCACCTCTGGCTGAATTTTATTAGCAGCCAGCTCCTTGGAAAAAAATCTGACTGTTCATTTACTAATTTTAGGGCAGCAAGTAATGGAGCTGAGCCCTACCTGGCATGAAGGGCACCAAGAGAGGCTTCTGCTCATCATGCCAGTGTAATGACATCTGCGCAGCTCCGGGGTGCCAGCTCTGGATTTGGATTGAACCAGGTGGCTCAAAATAGTGACCTTGCTCTGCAGGCTGTAAATCTCGGTGCAGAGGCTCCCAATGAACATATTGTCTCATGCAAATCCCAGACAGCATCCCAACTTGTCATGCTGGGTTGTGGTTCAGAATGCTCTATGTAATAAAAGGATCATGGTTTATAATCTATATAATTTATATAAATGAGGACCCTAGCTTATAAACCCAAAGCAAGGTCCTAGCTGCAAATGTCACCAAGAGTTACAAGATGCAGGAAAATTACAGATAAAAAACCATCCAGAGCTTGACTTAGGCAGAGAACAGAGCCCAAAATCCCAGATCAACACGCCTCTGCTGTGCACAGGACCTCTTTGCAGCACTCCTACCCTAGGGAACAGCATACCCAGCACCCCCGGCTGGTGATCCCGTTACAGCCAGCTTCTGCCCGGGAGGAGAGCACACGCCTGAAATTTGAGTTTGCTCCATTCGTCATGTCTCGGGGCTGGTTGTTCCCAAACAAACTCCATTTAGTCACCACCTAAAAATCCCATGATGACGATGACACAAGACATTGCCACTTTGCTCCAAGGGAAATGAAAAGTGGGCTAAAAGGGAAGGTTTTGTGGTGCAAGCAAAAGTCTTGCAGTGCCCCCCTCTCCCCGCAGGGCAGCAAGCTCAGTGCCAGGCACAAGGAACTGATTTCCCCCTCCTGCTGCCTCCATCTGTCCTCTCCAGCTCTGGCCAGGGTACACTGCCCCTGCCTGCCTGGGTTCCTGCCTGCACTCCTGCCGTGCTGCAAGACAGCGATTCTCAACCACTGCCAAAGTTCTGCTGGTCCCACACTCATAAGGAAAACAAGCCTATCCACATCCTGTAAAGGATGCTCTGACACCATCACCTCAACAAAACACCCCAGAGGGAAGGTCTCCTGACTCCTCTGCTCCCTAGCCTCTTTTACCCAGCCTGGAGCAGGCCTGAGGCCACACAAGCAAAGACAGAGAGCCTTGCTTTGGCTTTGGCCTCCTGCCTTCCTCCCGGACGGAGGAAATTGCTCAGCACAAGTTTCCGCTAAAAGCTGCCGATGGACCGGTGGGGTGAGGGGCTGCGGGTCCTCCGGACCCACTGTCACCTCCCCAAAGCCCACGTGCTGCAGTGAGTGAGGATGCTGGCCCGGTCCCCCAGGTGTCAGGGCGCGGTGTGCTCCCTTCGAGGCCCAGCTCCACTTCTGGAAACGAGTGTGAAAGGCGGATGCTGGGGTCGGAGACCGCTGCTGGGTCAACCCCGACGAGATGGGAAGGGACGCCTGCCCTCATCCTGATTTCCTCTGCCCGGGTTCCTTTCTGCTCTGAGCAAGCACATTCTCTTCGTCACCGCCGACTCATCCGGTGCCGGCCGAGAAACGGCATCTCCCGCAGAGGGCTCACGGATTCCGCCGTGACTCACACCGGGAGCGCTGCCCGTGCTCCGGAGAGGGCACACCGCCCGGTCCCTCACGTCCCCTCCGCGCTCCTTCCAGCCCACTCCCGACTCCAGCCCTGTGCCTGCCCGGTGTCTTCTCCGCCCGCCCGCTGCTTTCCCTTACCGGCAGCGGAGCGCCGACCAGGCGGTGCAGCGCGGGCAGCTGCGCCCCGAGGGGCAGCGCCTCCACCACGGCATAAACCGGGGCTCGCCGTGGCTCCGGGAAGCTGCCGCAGCCGAAGGGGTCAGAATCCTCCAGGTACTGGATCCGGCACTGAACCGCCGCCTCCGCCATGGCGCCGAAGGCGCCGCTCCGCCACGGGCGCTGCGCAGGAGGCAGCGGCCCCGTCCGAACCCACCCCCACAGAGCACACCCCCTCCGATGGCCGTGCCCTCATCCCCATCCCGGTCACGCCCTCTCCGGTACGGACAGCTCGGGGCTCGGCGCGCCCTCCCGCGGCCGCCCGACAGGGCCGGGGGATGCTCCGGGGGATGCTGCAGGGGGTGCTCCAGCAATACTCTGGAGGGATCCGGGGGCAT
>JAOEHY010029436.1:63270-82457 GCA_025447955.1 Psilopsiagon aurifrons | reverse complement strand
CTGGTGTGTGCTACTTACATTGTAAGTCTCCAGTTTCACTCGGATCCTGAACTCATACGTGTTGAAGTTTGCATTCTGGAACACTTCTTCAAAGGCCTGCTCGTTCTGTGAGAAGGACAAAGGCAGACATCAGCTACAGACACTCCAGGCTTCCAACAGCGCCATGAACTTTCAGAACAGCTCCTCTTTTGCTGAGGTTGGCAAAAGAAGTGGAACTAACTGGATCATGGAGGCAGAGCTGAATCTTCCATCACAGTTTAGATGCCAAACCCATAACTTTAAGTTTTAAAGAAAAAGTTAAGTTCAAGGCGAAAGCTTTTTAGCTCCCTAAGCAAAATTACTCACAGTTGCACCAAACCTGCAACCAAGTGTACAGAATGACAGTACAATAAACCTACATGAGATTCTCTCATGGTGCTCAACTGGCCCATTCTGATGTTCTGCTGTGACCACAAACACTGATGGAGTTAATTATTTCCTCATTAATTGTCTCATTAGGCATTCTGTTTCTCTGCTTCTCCATCAAGGCTCTATCTATCCTTCACATGCTGACACGGACCTATTTAAGAGCGTGTTCTATAAAAAAAAAGAGTGGATGCATGTTCCAAACGTGCTTTTATAACCATTAGAAGACTCATATTTATAACATAAGCTGCTTCTAATTACCATATGAACACCAAACATCACCATTTATAACAGACAATTTGTCAAAACAGGAGAAGAGAAGCAGACAAGTTGTGGAGACTGTGGAGAAAAAAAAAAGTTTCTTTTGGTAAAAATTAGTTGTAAAAAACCTTTGCTGACATTCCCCAACAATTCCGCAGCCCCACGATGATACAGGCAAGAAATTATTAATGTATTTATCTACCAGATGCACTTGACTTCGTCAGCCACTCCAGCAGCAGATAGAGCATCTGATCTGGAGCTGAACCCACCTCAGTTTCACTCCTATTCCGAGTGATACATCTGCTGTTTTTAAATGCACCCAGCACTATTTTACACTACACAGTGATTCTCTGAAGGTTTAGAAAAACACAACAAATGAAGGTGAACAGGAGTAGCCAGTTTCACAGCCTGCAGAATTCAGGCATATCCTTCCTGAATATTAAAAACCCCCTTCTTCTGACCATTGTATGGATTAGAGGATAAGAAAACTCCCTTAATAAAGCATTTGGCTTCTGTTTCCAGCTCTGCCACAAACAATGCTAACCATTAGTGAGTGCAAAATGCCGTTAGCATACCAGTCACTGCTACCCTACATTACCTCCTTTGGTAACAAGCACAGCGGAGAAGCAGATGAAAAACCTTCCATGCATATCTATGCTTAGCATGGTCACTGCCTGTGTGTGGACCCAATATACACTGTGAGCAGTGGAAAGACTCCCACCAACTTCACAGGGTACTGCATCAGGTCTTCAGAGAAAAACCACTAAGAAAAGCTCACTGAAAACGCATCAAGTACCATTTTTAAAGGCTCATAAAAGTGTCAAATCAAAACCAATTTCTCTTGGAACACAAAGCATTCCTGCTCAAGAGCTCATTCCATATTATGTTCCATTTTCTACCTTCAGCCTTTTCCATTAGGCAGCTCTTCAAAAGACATTACATGTTTGCACTGTTACATAGGATCTGCTATCTCTCCTTCCCCACCCAGTTTTCTTCAGCATTAAAGGTGACTAAGAAATTTTGTTTGAACTCTAGCAGAGATTCAGCAGGAGTGAAGTAAGAAAATATTGACTAGTTAAGAATGTCTGAGAATGCAAATGCAGAAGCACAAGTGCATCTAATTAGAATGCCAGAGCAATACAGCTTCCTTCAGAACAGAGGTGTCCAGCCTTCATAATATCACAAAACCTGAGCATCCCAGAGCCACAAGCTTCGCACCACTTACCTTAGGCAGCCAGGTGCCGGAGTGTCTAAAACCCGTTCTTGTACATGTATTACTGGACAACTAGCCCTGCTTTTCAGAAGCAATGAGGACTATAACAGCGTCTCAGGACAAGCAGGACAACAGCCTCAACAACCCCTTCCTGCTTCAGTTCCCTCCCTCAGCCAAGCAATGGGTTAACCAACAACTGGTGTATCTATGAAGCCCCAGTACGATCCAGCCTGGGCGTACATCAATGCTCATATGCAATTCAAGAACTTATTCTGCTTTCTAGATCATCATTTAAAAACCAAAATGAAATCACACAGATTTTATATAGCAGACAACTAAAACTCAGCATAAGATTTAGGCTGCACGAAAGGAAAATGCAGCAGAGAAGCACACAGTGACAAAGGGAAAAAAAAAATACTGTATGTTACTGTTTAATGATTTACAACCTTAAGAACTGTTTTAATCTGTCAAGGAAAGATCACTTGAGCATCTCTGCCAATGACCTATTTTAAACGACATCGTTTTCACATGACCCACAAAGTTTCTGGTGGTATTTCAGGGAGAAGAGCCTTCAGCAGTGGGCTAAAATGTATTAGTTCAAAAAGCTTCCTGCCTACTTACGAAGACACATACAAAGTGTTCTGGAACTTTCTGGCTTTGTAAACAATTTTTTGGAACACATTAAGGATAATGTTTGCTAATGTTCAGGGCTACAACAATTTTTTTGCAGATGCTTCCAATCTAGGTACAATGATCATACAGCCTGTCCTTTCTCTTGGAGTTTAACATGTGTTAAAGCTGTAAGCCCTTTGAAGGCTGTAGGACTCAGTTATCTCCCAAGGTCCCAGGTGATAAGGACAGGCTGATCTCATTTTTCAAAGCCAAAAGAACTCAGAGGTAGACAGACTGCCTGTGGGAACAAACTATGGGGGAAACCAAGCAAATCTCTGTTCTCCAGGCAGATGGCCCATGGAAAATAATCCTGAGGAGAGTAAACAAGTCCTTGCCAAGAACTATGGATTAGGGAGAAGCAGTGATTTGTGCATTTGTAAAAGATGCTGAAGCCCAACATCTGGAGAGCAGTCCTAGGCTGGCAGGCCCTGAGCTGGCCTATCACCCAGAGAATGGGCAACATCAAACTCTTGCCAAATGAAGAAGGCCACCCCTTTCATATGGCACTCTTTAATAATGCTGTTAATTTCCACAGCAATTACATCAACATAATCCACTGCCTTTGCCACCCCTGCTGACTTCAGAGCGCTGTATGTGCAGACACAAGGATGAGATCATGCTCGCTGATGAATCAGTACTGGTGTATATAGAATCATATCATAGAAACACAGACTGGTTTGGGTTGGAAGGGACCTTAAAGTTCATTCAGTTCCAACACCTTGTCACAGGCAGGGACACCTTCCACTAGAGCAGGTTGCTCCAAGCCCCATCCAACATTGCCAGGGATGGGGCAGCCACAGCTTCTCTGGGCACCCTGTGCCAGTGTCTCTTGAAGTCAATATTACAAGAACATTTCCTTACCAAGAGGATCAAAGCAAGCAAGAAACATGTGAGCAGCCCAAGAGCAGGATGTGTGAACTCAGTTCAACTTCCAGAGATGCACTAAAAATAAGCTTACTGACTGACCTTTTCCTTCAATTCTCCCAGGAAAGCTGCATTTTGTCCAAGAATGAATTCTGCTGCCTCTTGGAAACAAGTCACCCACTGATACTCCAGGCAGTCTGCAATGGTCACCTAAAAAACAACCAAACCCAAAAGATTATTTCACCCACTTGCCTATTCCTCAAGGACAGTACAGAAGAGAAATATATTCATTGCTATAGAGAGCTCTGGATTTCCAGTAACTGTGAGACCCCTGTGCACTGTAGGTGCTTTCCATCACTGAGGGTGGAAGGCACTGACTTTATACCTTCTTTTTTAAAGCTCCATAGAATGTCACAGTAACAACTCAAGTTAATATTGACAGTACGTTGTGTCACAAGAAAAGGCCAACAACATCACAACTGTACACATTAACGGGATATTCAGCTCTGCTCTGCTGTCACAGATGAGCTGTGAGCCAGAACAAGTAGCCCAGAACAACCACTTTCAAGGGGGACATCAGTGATACCGCAAACTGCTTTTACTACGCACATACCCGAGTACTTAAGACATGTAATACTGTGCTATGAGGAAACTATCAAAACATTCAAGGACAAGACAGAACAGTAAAAAGATCAAGTACTAGCTTAACATGCATTTCCTGGCTGCTTTGACAATTAGGAATGAGGAAATAGGAGACACGCTGTTCTGATTGTACCCTCAGTATCCCCTTTATATTCTACATGAATGATTCTGCTGTGTCAAGCAGTTCTGCATTCCTAGAAGTTATCCACTAGAAATGATTCCAAAGCAGTCTGTGTTTTAGCGAGGCTGCAGGGATAGCTCCCTTCTCTCTGCATGCCCACCTGGCACAACACTTCTAAGCAGCAGATACAACTCTAACTTCTAATGTAAACCAGAACAAAGTTCAATGCTTATGGTATAAGTGGGCATCACAATAACAATCCCTACACAACCTTCTGAAGAAGGTTCCATTAAAACATGAGACAGAACAATACCTACCAAAAAAAAAAAGAATGTACTAAATATAGGTAGCAGCTGTAAAAGTGCAATTACTGCTCTCCAGAAATGCCATTTACTTCAGTTTATCTTCACTACTGAAGAGGCGTAGGCCATCTGTACTCTGCACCGCATAGTACACTTGGAAACCAGAAGCAACTGAGCTAGCATCAACTTTTTGGCAAAGCAAAAAGCTTTTAATTGGAGTACTAGGAAAACAAACTGCTAATCAGCTCAATGAAACATCCCTCACTCAGGTACAGCACACAAGCCATTTCAACACCCTCGAACCCACAGGCATCGCAATACTCCAACACCTTATTCTCTGGGAAGATTTCTGTTCGGATTGTACAAGGAAAAGAGGCAAAGAAACACACTCTTCCCTCTAATCCATTTACTCACCAGGAGCATCATGCGGTACTTGAAGTTGGGGAACTCACTGTCACACTTTTCACAACGATACAGTCCGTTTTGCTGGTCTATCACTTTCTTATTGCAATCCTGAGAGGGACACGCCTGGTACATACAGTTCTCCTTGCGCAGATGTACGACTGTGCCCACACAGCTAAAATAATCCGCCTAGGAGAGTGAGTGTGCAAATTAGCCTCAAAATACTCAGTGTTTTCCAATTCTGAATTAACTACAAAGCAAGGCACCCCATACTTGGGATATTTAGGATTAGACAGCTTAACGGCCCTGGATTATTGGGAAACTGGAAATCAAGCCCTCTGTTGCAGTAATTGTCAGGCTTCCATTATGTTAACTAAAGCCCCTACAGCAAGATGATTTTGTGTTTCCATCGCAGGGAACTCCAATTGCTGGGTTTTCTTTAGATAAAGCATATTTGCTTCGCCATTGTGTCTGTTCAAATCTCCACTTTTTTACAGGATTAAGATTCTCTGCTTTCCTATGCTGCTTTTGGGAGCCAATACAAAACTCAGAAAGGCTCCTGTGTAGTATTACAGATAAGCATTTGATTAAACTATAGCCTGCAGAACAAAATACCCACTCACCATACTAAAATAATCATCCTAATGGCTTAAGGCCATGCTCAACTTTTACAGCAGATAAACAGAGGCTGCTTAAGAAGCACAGGAAAGAGGTGAATTACAGGTAAGATTCTTCTCCTTAGAATCACAGAATGGTCTGAGCTGGAAAGGACCTTAAGATGATAAAGTTCCAACCCCCCTGCCATGGCAGGGACACCTCCCACTAAATCATATCACTCAAGGCTCTGTTCAACCTGGCCTTGAATGCTGCCAGGGATGGAGCATTTATCACTTCCTTGGGCAACCTATGCCAGCACCTTACCACCCTCACAGTAAAGAACTTCTTCCTTATCTCTAGCCTGAACTTCTCCTGTTTAAGTTTGAACCCATCACCCCATGTGCTGTCACTACAATCCCTGATGAAGAAGTTCTTGCATATCCCAAACAGATTAGCATTTAAGCTTTTTGGGAAAAATCAGTCAAAAAGCAGTATAAACCTAGAAGTTACTGGTCTGGAAGGCCAGAGACCTAGTTTTATTCCTAGCTTTTCTATTGACCAAGCATGCACCCTTGAAAACCACTTCCTCCTAATGTACCTGTTTCTCCTAGAACACTTTGTGCTATTTATATGACAATCTTTGGGGCAAACTCCTCCTTCCCCCACTTATACAAGGCTGAAAATTGTCTTGCAAACATAATAGCACGTTGCAACAGCGAAAACAAGCCTGAATTTATCTGAAGCAGAAAAAGTATATTTATTAGCATAAATTCTGAGAGAACAAGCCCATACTGCTCAACAACGGGACTACTTCATGCAGGCATCCTGCTTATTGAAGTCTAGCCTTTTATTTTCTCCCCAATCCACAAGGCTTGCACTCAGTGGCCATGCTTTACCTTATCTCCTTGGCCCAAGTTCTCAGCTTTGGCTTCATATAAAGTTTTCCAATTGGTATTTGCTCCAGGTGCTGGCCCACCCCTCACATCAGAGATTGAAGTACATTCCAGAAGCTGCCCCTCCGAGTCAAACCTGGAACCACAGAGATGCACTTCTATTTGCAGACAGCAGACCATACAGACTTATCAAAAGCTCACATTTAGTTCCATGGACTTAATACATGAGGGATTTTTTTATCAATGATTGCAAAGGGAACTATTACAATAATTTGTGTCTACTGCAAACAAAAATAGCACTTTGGAGTAAGTTAATAGTCTGACTTAATTAGCGCTGTATTTTACAAACCCACAAAAGGCGGACAAGCTTTGTTCTATATAACTGCAATTTGTTTGCCAGCTAGTGGTCAAACCACGCACTGCACGCTCCTTAAAGGAAGCCAGATAACAAGATTTAAGGGCATCAAGATATTTCCGTAATTAAAATTAAATTACACGCTACCATTATCTTCACAACAGCTTCGAAAGGAAAAGCAAAGAGCATTGAAAAGATTATGCTTTTTCTGGCAAAGTAAGAAAGGACAGCTTTGCAGCCAGAGGTTGCGCTGCCACCCTGCTATGGTGGGGTTCTTCTGCGATCCGAGTAACGCATCAGTGAGACTCACAAAAATTAACTTAAAGTGTGACAGTAATAGCGAAGACTCACAATCAATCTTATCTTCAACAAACATGGGAGAGCCACAGCTCAATGACAAATGGAGGATGCCACTGTATTTTATCCATGTTTGGGTGATGTAACTAGAACCTGAAACCCCAGGATTCACGGATCTGATGCTGCCAGCACTCAACACTACTTGCACACACGCTATAGCTGCTATATTAGCAGCTATAGCAGACAATTTAGCAACAATTAGCAGAAGCTACAAACCACCCAGAAAACACTGTTTTTCTGACAGCAATAAAAAAGTTAGTTTGCTATCTGAAAAATACCTAATAAGGAATATACACTGGAAGAAGGGAACAGAGCTCCTCCAGTCCATACAGAGCTTGCGTCAGATTCCACACCATGGGACAACCCTGAGAATAAAACAGCATTTTCTCAGATCATGCCACAGAAAGTGGAGCTGGTCAAGTCTGATTTCATGCTGCCTTCCTGTCTTTGGGTTAGCACGCACTACTCCCATTTCGATTTCACAAGCTCTGTCTATGGAATTACAAGTTTCTGAATTGAAGACAACCTTTCAGGCTCCAGTGCTTTCAAGGAAGAGAAGTGTCTATAACCTTGGAACCGATCTCCTTTGCTACCTTTCTTCAGTATTATACAGGCTGCTCTGATACAGAAAACCAGTAAAACAAATACTCCACAGCAGACTAATACGTTTGTATCAACATAAACACACAGTCATACCATCCTCGGAGCTTAAAAGCCTCTGGGGTATCAGGGTTGACGACAACTGTACTCGAGGACAGTACAGACAGGCTTCTACCGCCAAAATCAGAGACTCTGGCTCCTTTGATGGCTATCACAGGTTGTCTAGAACCATCAAACTGTTCAGCCTGCATGTGTGAAAAAACAGAAAACATTAGTAGTGTGCTACAGTGAAGGTACCGAACTTGTGGTCAGAACTCACAGAGCACGACAAGAGATCAAATGTGAATCAAACTATCTTGCTGTATTTAGACGATAAGATATCACTGGGAGTTTAAAGCAGCTAACAAATAAAGCTGCAATCCTAACATTTCCTGGGGAATGAGAGATCCTTAAAGTCACACTGCCAGGTGGGGAAAAAAGGGATTGGTCCCCTCCTTTAGGAGGATTTTAGAAAGGCGAATGGGTTATGGGAATGGAGGTTTCTCCAAAAAGGAGGAATTATCTGGTCAGATTAGACCCTTCAGAGACGAAACCACTCACTTGGCTTGACTAAGCCAGTCATGTCTATTCTACTACAACTGAAACAGCACAAGTGCAGGTGTGCTGACCAAACACTTTCTCCTGACTTTCCATTTTCTGTTTGTAATCTCATATAGCGGCTTTAATGCTCTTCAATTGCCATCAGTTTGTTATCCGAGGAGTCTGACGCTAACAAAGAACCTCTTGGCATGAGAGAGGTTTTGAAAGGTATAGATTTTCTGGACCCCACATCACTTAGCAAGCAAGAGGAGGGTCATGTGCTTAAAGATGACGAACAAGCTGGAGTTAGCAGTAGCATTCAATGCATCCATGAGATGCAGAAAACACAAAACGTATCTCAGCATTTAGGGCACTGACTGCGTAAAATGCAGACCCCGATCTCTGTTGGAAGAGTTACGGCAGGACCTGATTACCAGTAGCTTCTCCTTTAACAACCTTGTTCAGCCTCAAAACTTGGTGATATTGAACTTCAGTTTACTTCAGTTATATCAGCAGATGGTTAACAATGTTTAGCTATCTCCAGTATCAGTGCACTTGATCATTTAGCCATAAAGCATCTCTGTCAAGCTGGCAGGATCACTCCCATTTTATAGACTGGAACATAAATCCCTGAGTATCTACATCACCAGTGGAAAACAAAGTAGCCTGTTAACAGGACAAAGCAGCATGTTTACTGCAACTACTCAAACTTGAAATTCTAAGGCTCTGATGCTTTAAACTAGCCTGAGATACAGCTTCTCAACCCCTTCGTTAAGCAGCAATTTATGCATGGTAACATGTATCCCACCCTATGAATAAAATTCATCTCGAACGAGATCACTGTAGCCACCAGGCTTTTCCATAATCAAACTGCAACTCATATCCTTTCCTAAGCCAAAAACCTGTTATCTTAAGTCTTCTGGTTTGAGACATAATGTCTGCAGTTGTTCAGAACACATTAGTCAGATCACGTCAGCAGTTTGTCAGAGAAAGGTTAAGAACATCACACCTGAATGAAACCAGACAGTCTTTCACCTTCTCTTTGCCCTGATCCTTAAGCACCCAGGACTCTGTCTCAGCGCTATGTCCATCTCAGATGACAACAGCACATTCGTTTCCTCACCCTACGCAAAGAGACCTTTGCTGAAGAACAGGTAAGAGTGAACATACCTCGTTTCCCCACAGCGTAGCTGTCACCAGCTTCCCTGATGTATCCATCAGATACACGTTCCTCTTTGATACCTCCCTATTGTTAGATTTCACTGTAATTTTAGTGACATCTTCATAGCTCTTACAAATTCCAATTACATCTGAAAAACAGTTACAATTGAGTTAGAGTTACCCAAGGGTCACAATTGAGGAATACAAGATCACAAGAAAAGAATTCAGACCTACTGTCAGATTTCTACCTTGTATCCTAGCTCCCTATTCAAATCAAATCTGATATGGAAATTAAGCATATTATGGTAGGAATGCTCCACTACAGAACTCTTCAGTGCTTTAATTTTGTTGATGAATTCATTAAGATATTCATGAATGCAAGCCTCACCACATTAGCGAGATCAAGGCATTGTACTATCTTTTCCCGTCACATTCTGCCAAAGGATTTCAGCCCTGATCCTGTAATACTCACTCTTGCTGTTTAAACAGAAGTCTCTCAGGCAAGAGGTTTCAAAGTGACTGTAACACAACTGTAAAGCAACTGGCTGGTGCCTTCACTGTAGCATCATGACTGTGATGTGCAATTTAAACTTAAGTCTGCATGTTTGGGTGAGTAAGAGATAGCACCATCCTCTTTGAACCCCTTAAACATATCCTACTTTGAATATTACCGATCTACCTTTAATATTGCTAGCTGAAAGCCTCTGAATCACACACATCTTGTGCCTGAGAAACCTGAGAACCCTCGCCCCCACCCCAGCCTCTGATTTTCCGGAGTACTCTGCCCAGCCAATGACAGAAAAACAAACCTCCAATACTTCACAAAGCAAGCCAAAACAGTCATGCAACTTGGACTTGGATGCTACGAATCATGCCAGCATCACTACAGAGATAATTAGATAGTGAAAGAAAGCAAGACCACAGAAGGTATGAAATGCACACGTGCTGAGCAAGGACATTTTTCTCTCAGCCCTTTTCTGTGCAAACAGTAATCACAGTACAATAAACAAGTATCAGTTACTGGCTCTTGTTTGAAGCATGAGTTTGAAGAAAAGCTATTACATATTGTTCGCAGAAGAGGGCAAAGGCATCTTAACAGGAAGGCTGCACAAGGTATTTTTAATGGCAATCACCACTGGGTACTTAAGAGATCATGACACTAGAAGCACTGTATGCTCACTACCTCCCCAGCATTCAGGACACAAAAGTAAAACTTCAAAGCTTTAAAGCTTGCCACTTTGCTACTTAGACTGACCAACAATTGAGTCTTTGGGTGTGTTCTCCAAGTCAGAGATGGATACAAACTCAAACTGAACAGATGGAAGATGCTGGGCATCATCACAGGGCACAACTGAAGTCTCATTAGTGAATGTAATCTCATAATCATTCTTAACAGCTGTATATTGCTTGTTAGCGGTCTTCAAATTGCCTTTGGTAAAATAATATACCTACAGGAGAAAGCAATGAAACAGAGGAGATTATCGGAAGTCAGAGACAGAAAATAGATTGTGTTCACCTTTAAAAATCCTCCCTCTTTTCTAGCTCATGTCAGTCTGTGAAAGCACAACGCTACCATACCTTGTTCAATTCAATGAGCGGAAAGAACTTGTCTGCTTGATCATTGAATGCAGTAGCTCTAATCTCACCCTGCAGGAAAATAGGAGAGCTGGTCAGAGCTGAAATTCAGCATGAAAACAAACTAAAAAGAAATCTTTGCAATGTTAAATGGCATCAGTTCTACAAGACACAATGTGGTCTGCCAGGCTAGCTCCAGGCATATGGGAAACAAACAACATTCTCCTCACATTTGTAGTTGCAGATAAAACAACCTGTTCTACACCTGACCATCAAATCTTAAAGTCTCATTAGTATATCTTGAGCTTCAGAACGAAATGCATAAGGGCTACGTATATACAAACCTCTGAAGAGGTACCCATAAACCTGGCATTGATTGCTATTACATGCAATGGGAAAATTCAAATAGATCACACAGCTCCACAAGTTAGCCCCCAGTATATTGTGCTATCTCCCACTCACAGATGATATGTCAAGTCTTTCAGTAAGAATTAATAACAATTATAAAATTGCTGGATATAAATATTGGGTTGGGGTTTTTTTACATCTGAATAGAGACAGCAAGCAGAGAAAACAAATAGCTGATGGCAACATGTTACATTATTAACCTTGCATTTTATACTAAACATAATCTAGCAGAATCTTGTTTGTTTTCATGACAGGAGGCTGTAATCTGATAAGAGGTTTGACAAACTGCAAGTTTAGTTAGATTAACCAGATACCATTGCCCAAACAAACCACAGATGAAATTTCCTAGTATCACAATAATTTGCACTCTGATTTCCTCATGGAAATGAAAGCTTATAATAACTCAGAGGCAATGCTCCTCTCATTCCTTGTTTTGTGAGGTGGATCTAAGCAAGGATGAAACCTCAGCCTCAATCCACAGGAAACCACCACAAACCTCAATATTAGGCTGTCAGTTTCCATAAACAACTGTATCTTGAAGCTGCAAAAATTCAGTCACAAACGATAGATTTTGATGAAAAATAATCAGTAACACCAGACATTTAAGACTCGATTCTGGGTAAAACTGGGTCGTTGATGCTCAATTAATGAACACAGAAACACAAGCTTCAGTTGTAATAAAAAGCACCATTTCCTATAATGCACTTTATTTCCCCTAGTCTGTTTTCATGAAGGGCTCATCAGCATCTGGCATACATTATCTTTTCCTCAACATATGACACTTACGCTTTCATCAACTAGCTCTACAGAAAAGAGCTTCCCTTCACCACGGGAGTTGCTCCATGTGCGGATCTGGCCTTTCTGGGTAACACGAGCGCAGATGGTCCACCTGAAATCATGCAAGAAATCAGCGTTCTGTGTATTGTTTCTTCTATTAAGAACAGATTGAATTGACAAACCTTTAGAACTGGAATGTCACTTTTAAAAAGCCAGAATCTTCCCACTGCACCTCAGCAACTCTACCTGCTTCTTGGCTGCTTTTCATTTTAATGGCCTAAACCACTAAAGGTAGAAAGCTGTAGAGAAAGCAACAAAGCCAGCCATAAAGCATCTCATAAGATAATAGTGGCGAACAATCCTTCTGCACAGAAGCAGATCTCAAATCTTTGACTCTTCCAGGGTACATTTCTCAGACAGCAGTTTGCCTGTTCTGAAAAGCCATGCTAAAACTCAAGAGCTCAATTATAGGATTCACATTTAACTCGGGTAATCAAATCAGTTTGCATAACTTAAAAATGTCATTCACGACATAATTACATCCTCATGCTTTTCAACAGAACAGTAGCCGAAGTGAATAGCTTACTGAGCTGTTTTGTCATTAAGTTACCAAAAAGGTTGTTTTAGGAGAAAAAAAGAAGAGAAGTCAACTGATTTTCAACTAAAATATTAAGAACCTATCAAGCTCAGCAGGGGAACTTCACCGAGACAATGCAGAGGCAAACCTTAAATTGTCAGAGCGCTGATGAAATTAATCCCCCCCTCAAAACAAACAAAACCCCCCACCAAACAAGGAACAAAACCCAAACCAAAGCCCATGCAGTTGTGAAGGGATTTTTTTTGTTTGTTTCTCTGGGTGGTTTTGCTGTTATTGTTGGTTTCATTTGTTTAAAGTTAACCAATAAAGTCAAAAGAACTCCAAGAATGATTTGACAGAGAAAGCAAAAAGAAGCTATTGTTCCTTCATGCCTGTGACATTGAGTAATACCTGCCACACCACAATAACTCACTTTGATTGGTACGGATTCAGGCTGGCAATCGGCACTACTTTGGCCTGTGATCCTCCTGGTGTCTTCATGGTGCTGGGAGTACTTGCTTTACCAAACTGGTTTGAGGGAGGGTGGTACTTTGGAGCAGCAGGACCTTTGAAAGAACACAGCAAAGTACGAAGAATTTCAGCCTTGCAGACAAAAGCCAAGTGAAAACCAGCTTATGGCACCAGGTGAGGCAGAACTACTCCCTCCAAGCTATGGGGAGCCACGCAGAAGACTTAACACTGGGTAGGCACCTAAGGCTCCATTCACATGGGTGTCACAGCATGGCTAAGAGTTCATGGAATCATTTCTACTCTTTGTCCCAGGTATTTCCTAGAGACTCTCAGATCTTTGTGGCACTTACACTGGAAGTGGGGATGTGTTCAGCCAATCACTTAAAACCGTGTTTAAGAGGGAAGCAACTAGTTAGTAGCAAATCATCTAAACCATGGCACATCAAACTTTAGATCTACACCATTTAAGGGAATAACTAAGGAATAGTACTCCACTATCAAATAATTTCCTGCCACAAAGCAATACTTCTAATTCTAAACTCATTCTTGTCAAGGTATAAGCATAAAACTCTACCAATCAGCTTTAGGTACAGGGAGGAAGAGCTTGTTTTCTGCTGCAACAAGCAAGTGTCAAAATTTTACTATTTAAAATACTTCTTAAACACATGGATAAAGAATACAGACAAGCTAAAGCAGCACCAAGAGCTAGGACTGACATCTTTCTTGCTTTAAAAAAAAGTCTACAAGCTGACATTTAAATTGACAGCCTTTTTCAGTATCTCATTAGAGTCTTGATCAAACCCCCCTGTATTTATAAACTATCAAGTAACTTCAGCCCTCTACCACCTAAATGGTTTGACCTCAGCATCAGTAACATATTTGTTAGCCAGCTCCACACTGCAACCCGTGTGGGTGCCCATAGACCACTGTTTCAAGAAAGCACAATTCACTCAGACTGGACATTCAGTTTACAATGCTCTATCAGTTTTTTCCCCTTTTTCCCCCCTTGGGAAAGAAGAAGGAAGCAGAACAGATTTTCCCCCTGGTTTTAAGAATTTATTATTAAATCCAAGTGTACAGTAGCCTCTTGAGAGAATACATCTTGTCAAGCTATGGGTTAGCGTTTAATGAAGTGTTTCTTGTGCAACACCATCATAGAAACATTCATTTCCTAATTTAAAGTACAGTTTTGCACCATATAAATGGAAAGCAGAATCCCTGCCCAGGATTACTCTTACCTGCCACTGACAAATTACCATTTGGTTGCTGTGGTTTGCTGGGTGCTGGGTTTGCCGCTGGAGCTGAAGAACGTTGCTGCCCTTGCCCTGTAATCAAGCAGAGAGACCATAGAGTACACAGCAGGGAGCACAGTAATTAAAGCTACCTTTAAACCTTGGTAGGAAATAAGCCTGGCATGAAGAAAAGTTCATTTAAAACACAGAACACATGCTAAAATTCAAGTGTTCTAGACACAGCAGTAGCTAGCTCTTTGTTGAACCATATTACCATGGAGAAACTTCAGTCAGATCTCTTTCCTCAAGCAACTGCTTTCTACTTTGAAAGAACTCAGGGTTGACACTTATTTAAAAGGACAGCACTGAAGTAATCTTGACAACGACTCAGTGGTGACAGGCTTCCACCGCTCTGACAGGTAGTTTCTGTTACTACCTAACAGCTAAGAAAAAAAAAAAACCTGGAGGAGAATTCCCTCTTGAAACTCAGAAATGGTCAAAACCCATAGGGAAAAGTCAAACCTGAAGCTAACATAAGACAAAGAAAACACCTGCTATGTTTTATTGCCAAAATATGAAGATATTTAACGTGGGTGTGATGGAGTCGTCATTTCAGCATTCACCAGGGTCCCTCTTGGGACACAGCAGTCTATTGCACAGGGAGAAAAGTGATGGCATAGTAAGTACATATTGTTCAATTTTTCAGATTCCAGGACTTTCACTTGCCTTATCCTGATGATAAATTACACAAGGAAGAGCACAGTGACTTACACAGAGAAATAGTATATTAGAAGCCTAATCTACCATTCAAACATTTAAATTCCTTTATAGAATACTTGTCCTATCCTGTTTTGCCTCCAGATGAGAAAATAGCCAACATTTTCCCATCTTTTTGGAGGCAAGCAATGCTTAAGTCATTGGTTTGCAGGAAGTCCTAGGCCTGAACAGGCAAAACTTCCCTGCTTTGGGATGTGAGGAAGGTGGTCAGAGAAAGTGGATAAAGAAGGTCAAGACCAAGCTGAAGCATCATCATGAGGAGCAAAAGCACAGAATCCCATAGAGAAGGGCAAGAAAGGATGGCACAGAAAGAGGAGCAACATAGGGACACCCTGATGCAGCATCACCTGATGTTGGACAGTCTACAGAGGTAACCCTCTGCTTATATTTAACCCAGAACAAGGTCCTAGCACTAAACCCAGTCTGCTCCTCTAAGTTGCCGCAGTCGAGTCACATCGGTGAGCTGGTGACAGCAATCTCCCTGGCAACAGTGACGTCAAAGAGCAATGTGTATTTACTGCAGAATCCACTAGATGGAGAAACCAGATTTCGCCCTCCTCAGCTGCCTCAGGTATGGGAAGGACCCAGGTAGGGTCAGTGCTCCTCACCCTAAACCCATCTTGTGTAAGGAGAGAAGGGAAAAACCCAACAGAACACATTGAAAGTAAAATGCCTGGTCAGGGGAAGGATACTGAAGAAGAGGGATGTGCCTATGAAACAGCAAGAGATTTCCTTGCTACTTTTGTTCCAAATGTTTTTTTTTTTCCCCCCCCAGGCTTTAAAAATAAACCAAACACCAAAAACTAAACCAAAGACCACTACATACATTAGAACCTTTGCGTGTTATGAAACACACATTCACATTTCAAGGGCTGCCTACCCGTAGCTGGTGTTTCTCAACAGATTAAGAATATATTAACACATTTCTGCATGTGTTCAAATACAGAAGTAGCAGAAATATCTCTCCAGTTTTCTCATTTGTAGAGTTTAAGGACTCAAACTATGATTTTTGGTGGCTGGTGGCCTACAGATCACTCAAGGTGCTCAGAAAACTGGCTCCTCTGCCTGGTTTTAACTGTTAGTTTTTATAACCAGAAGCTGAAAACACTTGAAATACCTAACGACATTTCTGCTCTATATCCTGAGTTAGTGTCAAACCCAAGACCTTCAGCTAAAGCCAGTCACACAGCCCACTCTTCTTTAATAGCTGTAGAACAATCATCCTCTGCTGCCAGTAATTTGTTGTCAGGAGGTACTGCTACAGAGCCATGGAGACAGAAAATCAGTTCCAGAACTGAGCAGCAGGATGGAGGGGGAAAAGAAGGAAAGAAAACACACTTTGAAAGCATGTACACCAAAATACAATGGTGGGAAGGGCAAGAAGAGAGTTCAAGTGAAGGTGTAAGTACACAAACATTTCAATGTTGAAAGATTAATGACAGAAATTCAACCTAAGTAAGCAAGTCATTGTCATAGTAAGAAGTCCAGCACCAGAGTAATTTGAATGAGATTAATGACAGTAATAACACCACCATCTAGTTTTCAACAAGAAGAAAACCTGCTCAGTCTCTATTTTCAATACTATCATGAAATGCTGCCTGAAAAGGGTTTCTTTTCTTATGATATGTATTAAGAAGATTGTGTCTCCAGTTTCCTTGTTAGGCAGATTAACCACCTACTGCTCAAGTGGAAAGTGGCCAAAAGCCAGCTTCTCATACCCTGGGTTCTACTGGGGTATTACAGTCAAGGGAAGACTATTCCTTAATCCCAGATCTAGCAACTTGACATCTGTATTTCAAGTGAGACCAAAAGCGGGAGTTTTAGAATACCTGATTTTTTTTTCCATGAAAACCACAAAGTGCTTTTAGAGACTCATTGTGCTTTAGCCGAGTGTTTCTCAGAAACACAATCTCTCAATATACACAGGAACTTAAAAGAATCTGCAACTTGAAATATACCTCTGCCATTTTAACAAGACCTCCATGACAAAATCAGGCAGCCCTGTAGAGCAGAAGCATGTTAAGCACACTTCATCTAAACTATTACTGTCCTCTGTAGCTGAAACCTTAGTATCAAATAAAACGGTATGAGGTCTGCAGAATAAAGTTAGCTAAAATGAAATGCACAACACTTCAAATCCAGCATCTCTTAACTACCTACTGCAACACCACACAATGCTCATAAACCCGTAGCATCTCCAAAAGTGTTGATTTGAAAATGTCATCGCTGAGTACTTTTGTAAACCCACACAAAGAACACAACTTTGATCAAAGTCATGGTAATTTTATCAAAATTTACAGTCTTAAAGGGATATTTTCAGCTCAGTTCTGTAACACAGCACATTCCCAGGCGTTTCTAAGCAACAATATAACTGAAAAACACTATAGTTCACAAGCTCTTGTACCACACAAGCAAGGGAAATAGGAGAAAGGCACAAAACAGTCTGCTCCCCAGCTATTCTGAAAATCTTGGTCTCTACAGCAACTGTGGGATTAAGCCATAAAATCTGAGATGTCAACACATTTTTTAAACAGCAATTAGCTAAGTAACTATCGAAGGAACAAAGGATTCTTTTAGGCTCATTTAACAAACGCCCCTTTAATTCCCTAAGAAAAAAGTTAATAAAGAAAGATGTCTCTGCCTTCACAACTAAGTCTAATATCTACCTCTATTAGTAAAGAAGCTTTTTAACCAGAATAGCAGTGTACCTACCGCTACTGTCTGTCCAAAATATCCTACAGACAATTTTTGCCACTGATGCATGGTCCCTAAGTAATAAAAAGATATTCGTTCACTTCCACTGGGGTGGGATCAAGAAAAGCAATTTGCTATTAAATTTCAGCAATTATCTGTATATACATCAATGACAGAGCTGTTCAAATATATTATTTAAGTGCTTGTTATCCTCTCTCTTCTTTAAAGACTAGGATTTGAAGAACAGAACCCACTTTTAGATGCATCTCAGGGGAAGGGAAGAGATATATATATATACTTATCAATTCAAACAAATGCTTGCCTGAGAACTATTGCTCAGCACATGAAAATGAACTACACCGTTACTTATGCAACATAATAAACCCAAAAGACTCATGGCAGCACTCAGTGTATCATGGGTTTCCAGGTGGCAGGGTAGGAATAGGTGCTCAGAGAAGTCTGGTCTGTATGCTGGCTGTGTTTTCATACCAGCCTCTCCTCTGTGTACTCTGAGCAATCTAAGTTTTAGTGCTTCCTGAACCCAACATTCATGCAAAGGATGTATTGTTATGTTTAACAGCCTTTAATGGATTTTTCTTTCATGTCTAATTGCTTTTTGAACCTGTGCCAACATTCGGCAGCTACCTCAACAAGTTCCATAATTTAACTCTGCAGTTTAGGGGATGTGGTACAGCCTTTGTTTTAAAACCACTACCTGACAATAGGAGAACTCAAGAGCATCAAATGAATGCAGAAAAGAAAGAGAGATTCATCATTCTTTATTCAACCCCTCCACACCGTCTTGTACTTTTATAGATCACTGTTACATCTTCCTCCCCCTGTTTTCTTTCCCGACAGAAGAAATTATAATCTATTTGATTACTCATTATGAGGAGACATAGAATAGCTGCTGCATACTTACTGGAACTCTAGGGAGAGACCATTAACATGGAATAAAAGCCTGTCAATGTTATCATAAGGTATAGATACTTCTCAATACCATGCAGAGACTGAATCTTCAGCCATGGTGGAGAGTTTATTAAAGTACAAACAAAACCCATTTTGTGTTACACATAGAATCATAGAATAGTTCGGGATGGAAAGGACCTTAAGATCAATCCAATTCCATCCCCCCTGCCATGGGCAGGGACAGCTCCCACTAAACCATGCCACCTAAGGCTCTGCCCAACCTGGCCTTGAACACCGCCAGCGATGGAGCATTCACAACTTCCCTGGGCAACCCATTCCAGTG
>JAOEHY010029436.1:21062-50164 GCA_025447955.1 Psilopsiagon aurifrons | reverse complement strand
ATATGGCTGAATGCTATCACAAATAGAAAATGGGATTTGTGGTTCCTGGAAGTTAGCAACACCTGCCAGAAACCCTGCAATGCAGGCAAAATCCTCAGCAAGTTTATTCTAGGTCTTCCTTGTGTTTGCTGCTGTGTCACCAGTGTCTTTGTGTGCGTAAGTCTTTGTTTATGTGCATGCAAACCTTTCAGGCTTTTCTGGAGCAGGAGTAGCATTCCATGCACTGTCTGCGTCTTGCCTTAACAGTATGTCAGAGCCAAAGCTGTTAGTGTGGTGTTACTCAGTTTGTTCTACCTGCTGCTAGTTATTTAGGTAAGATTTGATACAGGGGAAGAAGGACTTTTACTTTTCTCCAAGATGATACGGGAGGCACTTTTCATGCTCTTCTCTGGCCCAGTCACACTGCTCAGTAGTTCCTTGTAAGTGTTGTGGACCTCAGCTTTGTTAAGCAGATCGTAGAAGAGAGCACGAGAAATCACATCTTCTGTTCGTTCTCCAGCCCCTGTCAACAACAAGGACAAACGGTGTGAAGGAGGGTCTGTCAAACACAACACCACATGAGGGCAAGGGGCAAGAACTCACCAAGGGAGAGACCAGAAAGTGCTGTAGCCAGGCTGAATGGAGACAGCAGGACATTAGCAGTGGCTATCCGGCTAGATTGCTGCCGGTACAAGTCATAGCCAAAGTTGGAGACTGCAGCTGCCAGCTTATTTACAGGGCTCTTATAGAATGGGTCTTCCTCTTCAACCTCACCAGCTCCATCAGTAGTGGCAGAGTTCTAGCAGGTACAGGGAACACTCTGATTAGACTTAGTTTACAAGGGTAGGTACAGTTGTGATAAGTATTTCAAAGGCAAGGAATCTACAGATCCTCTTCTGTGAGCTACAGGAAGACTGGCCTAATCTTACACATAGAGTGTAGGAACTTTAAAGTGTAGGAACAGAGAATGTAGTTACTTTAAAGTGTCCTAGTAAAGCTGAAGGCAGTGCTCAGATTGGAATCCACTACTTCTGCCTCACAGTCCTCCCCTGACGTAAGGCTTTATCTAGATAAAGCAGGAGTTAGTCTCATTATGTTGCTATATAAAATCCTAGTAACTTGGCAGGGTAGTGCTTAATCTTTCTCTAAGAGTCTCTCAAACTGAATTACCTGCTCCAAGTACCTCTCCCTCACTCTCTTTGTGTTGTCTCCTACTCACCTGCTCAGTAGCTGAGTTCTGGGATCTGGTTGGGACAGTTAAGAGACCCAAGAAAAGGAGGACCACTGGAATCTGCATGCCTGAACCTACAGAGTAAGAAGGCAACAGAAATAGTTTAAGCAACCAAATACATCTCTAACCACTGCTATTCACTTGATTGTGTCAGAAACTGCAATGACACATGTTGCTGCTTGTCCTTTCCAGTTTTGAAATACACACCTGATCATAGCTGGGTTTTCTTCTCTGGTTTGAAATATTCAACCCAATGACTTTAAAATTGGGCAAGTAAACATGTCTGGGTGTGCCTGAGCACAAAAGCAGATACGTGTGGCCCAAACCACACTGATGCTGGCAGTTACTGAGTGCCAAGGTCCAGAAAAGCACTAAATCATATCTCCTGGGTTTTAGACTTTAAAAAAAAAAATCAATACTTCATTTATAAAAGGCAACAAATCCATATTGTTGAATGGAGCAGAAAGCAAACCAGACTGCTTACTGCTCTGCTGTACAAGTTACCTGCCTCAGGCAGTAGTTTGTCATGTTTCTTGTGTCTGCAAGGCTGTAGAGCCTGTATGCATCCTTTGCTGCTTATTTGCAATTTGATCAAGTAAAAGAGCTTGCTTAAAAGACAGTAAGGAAAGGGGCTGAGGGTAAATACCTAACCCTAGGCCAGATCTAGAGAAGAAGTGAAAGGCAGAGCTTGGCTTATTCAGCATTTTAATGGAGGTGGGCGAAAAGTACTAAACTCCCCAAAACTGTGCCTTCTGTGGAATCATAGAATGATTCTGTGGATCATGGAATCCACTTTTAATCCCTGCAGTATTGGCCTGCATGGCCCTTCCAGACCAGATCTGTCTGGTCCAAAGGGCAGTGTGTAACACAGGGTTTCACTGCGGGTAAACCAGAGCTACTGCACGAGTGTCATGCCCCTGGGAACAGACGCCACCGAGGCTGATCTGAAGCAATGTTTGTAGACATTCCCAGAAATGAAAGGAAGAGGGTTGTATTTAGCTAACCCCTGTGATCCAGGCACCCAGTGAAGCAGGAGAAAGAACATGTGTTTCAGATTAACTTCAGCTTTAAAGACAACATGCCTGCTGGTAGAAACACAACATAAAGCCACGTGGCTACAACAGCCCCAGTTCAGGACCCAGGCTGTGCAGGCAGAGGTTCTGCTTCTGTGAAAGGCAGTTCACTGCTTCCCTTCCCTGCTAAAACCCTTTTCTTCTGGTGATAGTTTTGCCTTGAAGAAAGAAGTGTCACAGCAGTGGTTTTAAGTTTTCATCTATGTTTAGACAGGGTAACACAGAAGTGATACCCTCTTTTCCCTGTGCACTCGCATCCTGCTGCTATCCAAGCAGCTGAGCTATTCTGGTGCAGAAGAAGTGTATCAAAAGGATTTACTATACTGGCACAAACCAGTGTGTTTGGTGATGTGATAGTGGCTGTGATGATGTTGGGATTGCTCTTATCGTTGCAGAGTCTTACAATGAATAGACACCCGGCTGAAAGAGATGTCAGGAGCTCTGTGTTAAGCCTAAGTTAAACAGATCCTAGCGAGGGCTTTCTGCACCAAGCAGAAGAGGTTTGGCTCAGTTTAGTTTAGAGATGAAGGTTTTCCACGGAGCATAACCTTTTTCTCTGCAAACAAAAACCATCATCTCGACACAACCTCTGCTTCCAACTCCCCTGAGCTCCTGGGAGCATGCGAGCGGAGATGGGTTTTGCAGATCTCTATTGTTTTTGCCAGTACTGTCACCAGCTTCATATTTCTCAGGCTTTGCCAAAACAGCAATTTCCATTTTAGAAAGACAAAGCCTTTTTGCGTTTGAATTGGCCTGAACATCTGGATTCTATTTCTACATCTCCTAGCCCCCAGCCAGAAATGCAGAGAAAGGAATTGGGTTGGAACAGAGGTGGGATCGTTTCAGGCATGATATTCATATCTGGGGCTGCCTTTAAAGAGAAGGAGCAGCAGCATGTGATGTTACAGGCAGGAAGGTAGAGGAAGAAAACCTTGAGAAATGAGCTGAGAAGGATCTTTGTGCCTGGGAGCTGGCTGTTTCTGAAGGCCTGCAGGTGCAAAGGAAATCTTTAGCTTTCCATCTATAGCAGTACAAGTCACACATCATTTATAAACACTTCTGATTTTAGGGGAGCTATGAACCACCAGTCCAAAGAGCTTGCTCCACCCCACAGCACTAACTCCTTCTGAAGCATCTTGCAACCACTAGCTCCTAGAGGACTGGACCACCACCAAAGTTGTCACCATTGCAAAGAAAAAGCATGTTCTCAGCTGCAAGACAGATGCTAGAAGGGCAGAAAATCACCCCAATTCCCAAGCCCCGGAGGCAAAGAGGTACCCTAGGATGCTGGCGGGTCCCAACCCTTGGTGAGATCTCTCTTTGGGTGGGAATCCCATCCATTAACACCTGTAGAAGAATCGTTGTCCCCTGTTTCCCAGGTCCTCTGAGGGCTCCCCATCCTCATCCCCTGCCCTCCGCTTCCCCTGTGCTAGGGCTGAGCTGCTCCTTACCTTGGGCTTCTCTGGTCGCAGACTCCCGGCCGGTGTGAATCGGGGACAGTGCGGGTTCGGTGCAGCCACATCTGCTTTTTGCTGCTTCCCCCAGCCCAGCCTTCGGCAGGCTTCAGGTTACAGCTTCCCGGGGCTCTCTTAAAGTGCTCTGCTCCCATTTTCCACTGCTGCCACCCTCACACTGAATTGCACTGATTTTTTAGCGCTGCCTTCCAAGTTAAATGTGATAAGGGCAGCCTGGTGGGTAAAGCACAGGTCAGAGACGCGAATGATCCCTGAGTTGTTTGAGCAAGTTTGTTGTCGCCTTAGTTCTGGGGGAATTTCTTCGTCCTCAGAGGTATGGTTAATGCAGCAGTGTTTAGTAGATTTATGGGTTTATATCTGTGATTTAAGGGAGAGACTTGTGAAGTGGAAGCAGGATTCTGTTGCTGTTTAAAGCAGTTAAAGGGAAGACAGTCAGAAGTGGTTCTATCCTGTGATAGTTACTGTTTAACAAGAAGCTATTAACATAACTGGCTTAGAGTTTTGGGCTGAAAAGAAAAAGGCTAAAAAGCCTTGGTAAAAGATGATGAATTAAGAGACTGTTGTAGGAGCTTACTGAATGATAAATGATCTGGAGAAGGCAACAGGGCAGAAGGGTTTAGTTCTATTTTGCGATAGGGGAGCACCCATCAGTGCATGTTTAAATCAAGAGAGTCCATTTTTCATATAAGAACTCATTGTAACTAGATATTGCTGAAGATGAAATACAGATTTCGTGAGGGGAAAACCCCAACCCAAATCAAATTAGTGAGTGACAGGTCCATTGAAGGCTAACAATAGTCAGGCTGGGTGACACCCCCAGAGAGCAGTTGGTTTTCCTTGTCCCTAGTTGTTCTTGGCCTTTTTTCCATGCCCCAGTCATTTGTTACTGGCTACTGAGAGAGCCAGGATACTGGGATAACTGGATACATAGCTGGTCCAGGGTAGCTGTCCGCTTGGGAATGCTGAAAGTAAATTATAGCCAGTAATGCCAGTGCCCCAGCCTGGTCCTGCCCTGGAGCAACTTTTTGGGCAGCCTCACCACTAACAGGTAGGGATGAGCTACCCGTACATGCTGGCCCCGAGCACATATAGTCCCTGAGCAAAGAGGAAAGGATGGGTTTAGAGAAGCCTTAACTGCTGGGTTTGCAAGCTGGGAAAGCAAAGCAGGTAGCCTGCCTTGTGATTAGTCAGTGCTTCAAAGGTGACCCTTTCTAACAAGAGAAACAGCTCCTCTTTCAACTGCTTCTCATCCTGCTCTGGGAGGAATCATCTGCAGACAGATGTTTGTACTTGTTAGTCTTCCATTGTAGGCCCAAGGAGGGGCTGTGGAGAGATCTTCTAGTGGTTTGCATCTCTTTTTGATACCTTATTTGTGGTATTAAATTGCCCTTTCTGGAAGGACCACTAGAGAAGTTTTTACATCTCGTCTGTATCTTCAAATGAAAGCCCATCTCTTTAAATACAGGTTTGGTTTTAAACCATTTAAATCAGAGTGGCAGTTGTACAGCGTGTTATTATAGACCAAAGCAAGCTTTATTCCTGTAGGTGATGGGCATCCCTGAAATGCTGCATTATACTCATCTAACAAGATGAGTTTTGTTAAATCAATACATTTTATTGTTGCTCTGGGTTGGAGTCAAGAAAGCAGGCAATATGCTGTCTGAACAATGTTCACCTATGGAAATACCGATCATGTTCATATGAATTTGCTTTAGCAAGGGAAAAATACATCTAATATTAAAGATATTGAGACTTATTTGGTATTCTCAGCCAGTGGTGCAGATGAGCTCCAGAGCAGCCTCCCTGTGCTAGTCATGTCTTTTCAGAGGAGAGCTCAGTCAAAGTGAAAGCTTAGCAATGCAAAGTGGAAATTCCTGAGCACAGACATTAATATTACTTTGCATGTTACAAATTGCCTCTTCTGGAGAGTCGCTGGAGTGAGAAAGAGTCTTAAGGTTGATGTAACTGATAATTTGTTGAGCAAAGCACAGTCATGGAGGGCTGCTGTACTGTCAAATAAGATGAAATTAATAGTTTGACAAGAATAGCTCGGAGGAGGAGGGATGGAAGGAAGATAGAAAATAGGAAATAGGAAGCAAGCTGTTCAGGAAACTGAGAGTGAGGGGAAACTGTATAGAAGAGGGGGAGCTGGAGGGCAGAGCCTTGAAAAGGAAGACTTGTGGGTTTTGCAGTGCAACAAAGTGGAGTTCAGGGAGGTGAGGTTGCAGCAATACTTACCTAAGGCATGGGATGGCATTTCTGAATGTTAGGAATGAATCTGTATAAATAAATAAGCTAAAATGTTCCCTGTGGCCTAAAGCTATGCCCTCAGAGTAGGGTTGAATTCTTGTGGGTTTACTTGTTAGAATTACGTGGCCCTGTAATTACACCCTCTTTTTGAAGGCTATGTGTCATTGCATGGGTTAGAGGGGTAGACATTATCTTTAGCTGTTCTTCCCCTTTTAGACTGCAAGAAATGTGTAATTGCAGGTTAAAGGCAGGACTTTTTATTCCCCAATGTCTCCTGCATCCCCAAAATTCATGGTTAGTGAGTCAGTCCTTCTCTTGTTCCAGCAGATGGTGCAGACTATTCAGGGACAGAGGCTCCCAGAATCATTCTGCTCCTTCCTTTGAGGGAAGGCAACCTTCCTGAATGAGGGAAACACTGGCAGGAGGATGGCCTGTGTGCTCTCTGACTGCTGTGTCTCAAAACCAGAGCACCATCTCTGCTACCCAGAAGCTGAAGGAGTTCGGAAGCAGAATCTACTATGGATAGCAGTTGTTTTGCACAGAAATAGCAGCATGGCAGGCTATGGTGAGTTAGATTAATATTCTTAAGTGCTAGGATGGGTTGGTTGGATAGAGGGTTCCCAAGAGTCTTTCATGGTAGCTTATTTCTGCCACCTCAGAACAAGGACCCAGGGAGCTGTGCCCAGAAGTGAAGCTGTAAGAGAACATTGACTTTTGCCAGAAACAGGGCAAAATCAATGACATTCAGCTACAGGCGTCAAAATCTGCTCCTCCTTCCTCTGGAAGCTGTCCCAACCATCCATAGCATCCTGGTGCATCCCATTAGAAGAACAAATTACAGATAGCAGATGTCAGATCAGCAGCTTTGAACCTCCTAATAGACACCAGCAATGATCAGGTTTTGCCCAAGAGAAAGGTTAAGGACTGTCACATCCCTGCTTATCACTGCATTGCTGCTCACAGGCAGAATACTGTCCTGCCCCTGTGCCACTGAGCTCATTCCTAACGCAAGGAATTCTGCCCATTTCACAAAGCCATCTCTGCCAGTGAGTGTTCCCTGCACACCCTGCAAGTGAGATGCCTAAAGCTTCTTGGTCTCAGTCCTTGAACAGTCTTTATGGATGAGCCATTTCACTTATGGACCCTGTTTTCCTCCCAGTCTTTGCTGTTATCCAGGTTGTGTGCCTTTTCCCTTTCTCTGTTGGGTCTTTCAATGTAACGCCTTAAGCAAATATATTCTGCTTTACTCTTTATTATTCTGCCAACATAAAAATTACTAAAAAACACTATAAAATATGTCTTTCAAAATCTAGCATTACCCAAGAACCTTGAGTTTCCCAGGAAAAGGGCTGCTGTTAAGGATCCAAAGGGGTTTCCCCACTGCAGGCACTCCCCCATCAGATCCCAATAGCCAAGGAGCAGGAAAAGGAAATCTTTGAGAAGACCTTGTGCCTGGAAATGGCTGTGACACATCCTAGAGGAGACAGTTGGTTCCTAGTTCAGGGGAGCAGGGGATCTAGAGGTCGCTTCTAGGTGGGTACAGATGGTTTTCAGAGGAACACTTGGAAGTAGACATGTTCCCAGGAACTGCGGAAGGAAGAGCCATATTAATATCTCTGGCTGTTGTCCAGGCTGCCAGATGCTAATGATGATTCCAGGCTACAGGGGACTCTAGTAAGAGCTTAATAAAGACTCTAAATAAGAGTCTGGGGACAAGGAAGTCTCCCTTCGAGGACTAAGAGGCCTGGAAGGGAAATTCAGGCAGAACAAGCTTTTCAAGGCTCAACAGAGGGGAGCCCCAGCCTGGAGAAGCTTGTCAAGGCTGGAATGGGCTATCCCAGGACTGGTCTTTAGGGATCTGTAAAGGAAAACAGCAAGGGATTGCCTCCTGAGGCCTCAGAAGGAGGTCTTCAAGGACAGAAGGCCTCTCTTAGCTGGTCCAAAGGGTCAGGTAGCAGTCCCAGAACGCTTTAGGCTCTGCTCCTTTCTTATTTGGGCATGGGGTACTCATTGACATCCTTTGCTTCATATGAGTCCTGTGGCTCCTTGAGCTGGGGAGCAGCATTGGGGTTTGGGTTCTGCACACTGCCTATGAAGAGTGGGATGCCTGTTTCATCTTCAAAGATAAGGAAGACAAAGGGACGGTCAAGGCTGAAAGCAGAGACTGAGCGTGACATAGCAACACTGGTTGCAGCAGATGCTTCCACCCCGTCTTCTTTAAGCTCCAGGGTAGACTGATGCTGTATACTGGATACAAAGAGAGGCTCCTCTGTGATCTTCCGGAGATTTGGCCTTCTGAACAGCTCCTGGAGGCCTACAGAGAAATGAGACCAAGTTAACCTTAGTAAACCCAGTTGGTGCCACCTGCTCTGTCCAAAGGAGGCAATTCCCTCATCTGTGTTGTCCACTATGGAGGACTGGAGAACTGGCAGGCAACAGAAACAAGAGCTGCAATCCAGCCGGTCCACCTCTATATGAAGAGCTGAGGGTGCCAAAACCAGAACAGTAGTGTAAGAACCGAAAGTCATCCTTTAAAAGCAGCAGCGAGGCTGAAGGCTCTTTCTTGCTTGGCTGGGAGCACTTTTGAAGGTATTATTTTTTAAGCAGTTCAGCAAAACAAAGTGAAATCTTTGTTAATTCTCATTTGGAAATGCAGGTCATGGTGTTCTATTTCAGTAAGTGTGATCTGCATCCTCTCTGGTGGCAATTTCTATGTCCTGGACACTATGTTAAATGACAAAGTAAGAGATAAAGGTTGACATGCAGGAGGATGTTGGTCTTGGCTACAAATAGGGGAATAGGAAGAACTCGTAAAGATTGGGAGGAACTGTGAATACTGCTTCCTCTATAGTATCATCTTGTTGGAGCCAAACATTTGGTGCTGGGAAAGCAAAGAGTAAGGAGGAGGAGAGGAATGAGAGATGGAAGAGTTTGGATGTTATCTGGAGCAAGCTGTGAGGCACAGCTTTAGAAACAAGGATGGTAGGGTTGGGTGTCAGCGAACAGATGCCATATAGATTGATCAGCTTCACTTACTCCATGCAAATCCTTACCCATTTGACTGAGAACCCTGTTGAGTTCCAGGTGGTGGTCCAATTTTATTTTGGGGATCTTCACTGCAGTGGGTACCTCTGTGGGGAAAAGCTTGCATAGTTGTCCATAAGGGAATTTCTCCAGCACGTGAGAGGTATTCCAAGTATACTGGTTTGGTACAATGACCACAAAACTCATGTTACTCTTAAAGGGAAACTTGGCCACCTGGAAATAAAACCAATCAGAATCAGGGAAGAGAAAAGCAAGTCCAGAAAGTGATGCTTTTAATACAGCCTTTCTCCAATTGGTCTGCAGAGCCAGACTCCCTTTGAGATGAGAACTGCCTGTTGGGAAGGAGGAATCTGGACAAAGTTTGTTGGAATAACAGCATTAGGCTTTAATATTTAGCCACTGACTGGTAGAGATTGAAAACATGGTAGAGTCAAAGCCCACGTGCACAAACACTGTACCCACTCTGGCAGCAGCTGTGTTCTGAAGGGCTCCAACAGAACATTGTCAGAGGGAATTCCTTCCCATATATCCCCTATTTCCTCAATTATCTTTAATTTTTTAAACTCCATTAATTCACACTTACTGGGGATATCTATCTGTCTGTCTATCTATCTATCTATCTATCTATCTACCTACCTACCTATCCATCTACCTATCTATCTTTTTCCTATAGACTGAGATTGACGGTTGAACATTCTTGCTAGGACAAAGGATGCTTATTAAGTTTTTGTGTATTATGTGTATTAAGAGACATTTGAGATTTTGGGAGAGAATATTTGCAGCCAGTAAAATATCATAGGAAGAGGTAATTCCAATCAAAACTTGTGCTCCTAGTGGAGCTCTACCTGAAGGTCGTGGGACTCCAGTGTAAACCAGCTTAGAGAGTACTTCTGGGCTTTCATCATCTCAACTGGGACCACAAACTCATTGTCAAGGTGGAATACATCTGGGCCAGTGAAGCTGGGATCAAACTTATTCCTCCAGAACCCTACAAAAATAGAAGTTTAGAAATCAACAGTTAAATTTGGGTAGGAAAACAGAAACTGCCCCTCTGACACCCCTCCTGTCGTAACTTCTCCAACAAGGCAGGTTAGTGACCAGGAAAGTAGAAATACAGTGAAGAGGGCTGTGAAATACAGTACCAGGGCTGGAAAAGCCCTAACAGCAGGAAGCTCTTATCTTTCAGAGAGGGACTATGGACTGACACAAAGAACAGGGATTAATCCTCATGCCTCAGCGAGGGAGATTACTGAAGGCTGTGAAGATAAAGTAAAGGATGTTTGTGCTTTGAAAAATGAAGAGCCTTTGTGCTGTGCAGGGTGAAACAGCGTTCCAAGACCAAGATAAAAGATTCACAGATTTACACTGGAAGCAAGTGCTTGGTCTGTGTTTCAATGCAGAAGCCTCAGGGAATTAAAAGAGGAATATGTGCCTGACCACTATGCTGCCTCTGAGCTCGGTGGTTGCTGTGTAGCGCGTTGCGTTTGATGTAGCTGAGATGAGCAGAGATGTGCTGCTGTCTGGGATCCTGGAATAAGGAGGCAAAAATACAGGTTTTACCTCCTGCATTCTGGCTCTGCTTTCAGGTAGCATTTTTAGCACATGTGAAGCAGTTGGGAATCATTGCTGTAAAGAAATCCAAGCAAGAGGAACAGCAGATGTACAAGAAGAGAACAAGCAGATTGCCTAGCAGGAAGCAATGAAAGGAGATGCTGTTCAGCTACAGTGCTTGCAGGAAACTGGTACATTTCTAACTACTCCTCTTGAAAAGTAAGGCCTCACCGTGGAAATGGATGGCATTGAGCAAGAGCATCACTGTGTTTTCAGGGAGCTTCTGTAGGAAGGTGGGTATTTGCCCATGAGTTGCTTCCTTTACCCACTTGTTTATGGCTGTGAGGTCATCTTCATTGATCCCAGAAAGGGTCATGGGCTTTGCTCCATAGAATTTCTCTGAATCCTCCAGGAACTTCTCTTTTACCTCAGATCCTGGTGGAAGGGAAGAATTCCACATAAAGTTATCAGCCAGTGGCTCAGCCAGTGGTGTGGCACCCCCCAGGAGGATTGCTTAGGGATGGCTCCCACTATGTCAGTGTGCTTCCATCACTCTCTGTCAAGCAGAGGTTTATCCCATGCCAGTAGGATCCCTCCTCTCACCTTTCTGCAGGTACAGACGGGATGCAAGGCTGAGGGTGGATTCCATGAGCCTCCTCCGAAGGGCGCTCAACATGTGGTGGACACAGGGCAGCGACTCCAGATGCATCACCTCCAGCAAGTGCTTCTCTGTCTGATTTGCTGCTCCTAAAAAGCAAAGTCAGATTCCTGTTAGGTCGTGGAAAACAGGGATCTAGCTTCCCACTGTTAGAAACAGCCTGTGCCTTTCAAAAGAGGCTGGAGAAACCTAAGCATAGGAGCCTCAGCAGGGCCACAAAGGGCAGCTTCAATTGTAATTGTGCCTAATTAAAGCCACAGGAGTCAGATGAAGTGGAAGGTGCTGGATTTAATCTTGGCATTTTACACGTCGGTTCCTAGGAGGGGGTACAGGAAATGGTGCTTTTGTAACTAACAAGTTACCCAGTGCCAAGTGAGACAAGGCGAGGGCGATGCTGAGGGGTGACAGGATCACATTGGTCCTGTTGGACTCCAGCTGGACTTCTCTCAAGAGATCGATGCTGAATCTCATCAAGCCATCTGCTAGCCTCTGGCTCTTCTTCCAAGTCATCTCACAGCTTTTATCTTCACTCTCTCCTTCTTCTGAAGAAGAGGCAATCTCCCCAGATGGTTGCTGTTCCCAACAGCCTACAGCCCCAGCTACGGCTTCATCTTCTGCGTTCCTGTCATTCTTCATGCCTGGCGAGTTGGTGGTGAAGGGTGACATGGATCCATCAGCCTTCTGGAAGGTGTCATAGGTGAAGTCTGCCAGGTCTGTGTTCAGCATACCCCCTGCTCCCAGCAGAGCAGACTGTTCAACTCCAGTGTGTCTCACATCCTAGGGAGAAACAAGGAGGATAGGGCTGGGAAAGCAGGAGCAGGGCAATACCATCCCTCATAGGCTTTGCTGCACACCTAAATGGGTCCAGAAAACTCCAGCTCCTCTGCTCTGGTGGTGTGTTCACTTCAGTTTGCCTTTTAACCTGGAGGTTAAAAGCACCTCAATGGGTTTGGAACACAGAAGGTTTTGTATCCTGTGAAAATGGACCAAGTGAGGGTCTTGCAGTGGTTCTCTGCTTGCTCCCAGAGCCTGCCCCAGGTAAGTGAGCCTCGAGGCATCGTTTGAGGGCAAGAACCATGACCTGCTCAGCACATGTCCTTTGCCTTCACCTTTTATAAGATCCATCATCCTCAACCTTGATTTCACCTCCTTCTCTCACACATTTTAGCACTCATGCATCGGTCAGTACCTCTTCTGCTGTCACAGCCTGGATCCATTCTGGCTCAAATCCTCCTCTAGGCATCTGCCTTGTCTGTTCTGTTTCATCCCATCCCTCTTCTCTCCAAATTTCCTCATTTTACATCTTTCTAAGCTGTAGCCTACAGCACTGCCACCACTGTCCTCACATTTGCATGGTCTGAAACACATGTTTTCTCCCTGAGATCTCTGTTCCCACACACATCCGATAACATTCCCCTGCTGTACTGTCAGAGCCAGGCTGGATGGGCAGCATCAGCTCCAGGTCTTTCTCCCTATCATCCTCCTAGCTAGTTGTTTTCCTCATCTTCCCTTATCAATCAGAACTTAAACCCACTTGCCAGACCCTGTATGTTCCGGCTACTAAGTACTCCATATGCTTCCAGCATGAAGGAGCACAGCCCTGGCAGCAGCAGGGAGGGAAGCCTGCAGATAGATGGACTTTCTCATTGCACTGGCACTGTTAGATTGCACTGCCTGGGCCCTTCCTATCTCAGAAAAACCATTGCAAATAGCACAGTATAACTTCAGTCCCCTTGCTGGCACCAGTCATTGCTTACCTTCGGGTCCCCATCCTTGTCTAAGAAGAGACGCTTTTGCTCAGTGGCTTGTACTGAAGAAAACTGTAGGGGAGGGGAAAATGCACAACAAAGAAACAAAGTCATGTGCTAGATAATTTCCCCTGGATTCCTCAAGCCTCCCATTCCTAACACATTCCCATGGGGCCAGGTCAGAGGCTGGCACCAGCGTGGCTACAGCGTTAGGATGCACACTCTGATGCAGTGGGATCCGCTGTGCAGAAGTGGAAGTGAGCAGGAGCAGGGAGAGGCTGCAAATAGTGGATTTGTTTGGAAAGGGACCAGGCCAGAAGGGTACAAAATCGTGTATCCCCTGGAGAGCGAGCAGTGCGGTTTTGCAATCTCAGCTCTGACAGGGATCCAGATTGAAAATGGGGGCGAAAAGAAAGCTGCTATTAAACAGCCTCCTGTTAACTCCTGAAGGTCATGGATGCTAAATACAGTCGAAGCCAAGTTTCCAAAGAGCTTCTACAGAAATCTACTTGAATGATGAGAACACCCACAGCTATTTTAGCTGGGAAAAAAGAAGATCAGAAACCTTCCTGCTCTAGGGCACGGGCTAACCCCATAGCAGAGAAGCAGCGTCCTCCATCGATGTGCTTCCAGAAGCGTCAGTCGGTATTTGCCCCATGGGCTGGTGCAGAAGACCCACTTTGCTCCCCTTGCCCTTTGCTGGCCAGAGCCCCCCAGCATCACAACTTACCCTTAAGTGACTGTGCAGAGCAGATAGGCAGAGCAGCCACGGACCCCAGAGGAGCACCATGTTTCTGGAACAGAAGGACCAGCTGAGAGAGGAGCTCTTTCCAGCTGCCTGGCAGCAGCAAGCTGAGCCTATCCAGGTCTACAGGGAGAAAATGATCAACCTGGCCAAACAGGTTGGCGCAGGAGCTTGCAGAAAGCAACAGGGAGATGAACAATGCTGCAAAGAAACAACCAGGACTCCTGGGTCCTATGCCAAGGAAGGGAAATCAGAGAGGAACAGGGACACGCATCAGAGCAGAGCTGTAACCACAGCCAGGCTCCTCCATGATACTCTCCTGCTTGGATGCTGCATTTCCGACCCCATTGCCCTCATTCCTCTGGATTGCAAATGGTATTTCCCTAATCAGTCCTGCACACGCTGTGCCTTTGGAAGAGGATGAGAGCCTCTGCTCCTTTCCGTGCAAACCACAAAGGTACAAGCGCAGCATCTTCGGCTCTTGGGAGGAGGGATACTAACCTGCCTCAGTGGCGCTGTGGGCACTCAGCAAGTGCTGTCTGGGAGGGACTTTGCACATAGAAATTGCAATAGCAGAGGAGTTTCTGTGAAATATGTGCTGGAATAGAGAGTCCTCCCCTTCCCAGCACTCGCCTTCCCCCTTGGCTGGCAAACCACAGCCTCTCCCACCCCTGCGCTCCAGTTCCAGTATGGGATACTGGGAGCAGGGCGTCCAGGGCCATGGATAAACACCACTCATTCCCTAGCCACTGCTTCATCAGCCACTTCTCCCTTTCCAACATAAATAACAGATCATCTTCTTGACATAAAGCCTCCATCCCAAAGCGCAGCTCTCAACGCGGCTGCCATACACTTTGTTCCTAGGGCTGCTTCCCCTTCTCTGAGCTTTCACCCCAAACTACTGCTCTGTGACCCCAATTTCCAAGTGGAAGAAGCGACACTTGAGGTCATTTCATTCCTCATCCCAAATCCTGCAGCTATATAATAACCCTGAATCCCCCTTTCCTCCCTGGTCCATCCTTTATCACTACGCCCAGTTCACCCCCCTCTCCCAGAGAAACACCATGGCTCATTGGAGAAGCCCCTATTTACTATCAAATCCATGTTCATCTGCCCCTTACCTGAGGTTGTCCTGGTTGGAGCTGGCACCTGCCTTAGCGTGGCCGATGGCTCTGTGTGGGGGAGCTTGACCAGCTCATCCCTCCTCCCCACCACAGCGACCTTCGGCACCAGCCCGTTTGAGGCAAATATTGACCCACAGCATCCGGTTAAACATTGGTTTGGGGGAATAGGAGTGGATCTGTGGTGCATTTGGAGACACTTTGGGCTGCTCAAGACAGTGGTAACACAGAGTTTACCAGCTCCAAACTCCCATCAGCACAAGTAACTCGTGAAGTCGGTTGTCTCTAGCAGTGACTCCACTTTCCATATACCCCCTGTGCTGGGAATATGCTCTTTTATTCATAACCTTTAGTGAAAAGGTAGGGCTTTGTATTTATTGCCACAGGGCACTCTGGGTTTGGAAGTCTCTTTGCAGAAACCCCCAGATACTTACTCTTTCTATCCCTGCTGCAGCTGCTGCACCAGTTTTAGCAGATGGCTGATGCCCAAGGTCCTGTGGCCATGTACCAGAGCAGGAGGTGGCGATGCTCAGGATGAGCTGAGCCAAGAGCAGCTGGTATCTCCCCTCGGGCACAGCGCACACATGGAGGAAGAGCCTTGGGAATGGGCAGAACTCCAGTGGATATGCCAAAGCCATTGTTATCCTTCCCAGCTCTGTCCATGCCCTCAGTGTGAGAGGAGAGTCACTAAGGAGCAGTAGGGAACGCTAATGGGATTGCAGCAGCTTTTGATTCCCAAACACCCCAGGCACTGGGAAGGAGGCTTTGAGCTCTGCAACCAGAAACTACTTTAGGCTATGCTGCTGCAACTTAGGGAGCTACTTCCACTTGGAAAGCAGATCCAAGTCCCTGTGCAGCAAGGTCCTGCCTTACATCCAGGGCATCTTCACAGCATCCCTCCTCCAGCTCACCCAGGAGGTGCCTGAACACAGAGTTGGAGCTCTGGCTGCCAAAGCAGGAGAGCTGCAACCAGCCCTGCACCACACCTGGGCCCCTCCAACACAGAGCTGCCCCACACACTCATCTCTGCTTCTTTTTCAAAGAGTTTATTAGAAGTAAGTATTTACATCTATTGCAAATGGTTAATAGGCAACACAGGACTGAGAGCTCCCCTTGGGTAGCGAAGGATAGCAAGGGCCAACTGCTCGCCTTCCCACCGTGCCTGGAAGCAGAAGGCAGCCTTCCCAACCACAGGTTCCTGACATGAACCAGCAGCTGGATGAAAGCCCTTTCTCCTCCCAGGATAACCCACAGCAGGCTCCTCCTCTGCCCAAGGTAAGAGCTTCCCACTCCCTAATACTGGCTCTGATTAGGCTGAAGGGTGGATGGGAAAAGGGCTGCAATAGAAGTGAGGCAACTGCTCCTGCAGCTGGGTCAAAGAACATTCCCCTTGCTTTTGGAGTGGGAACAGAGGGTGCTGTCCCAAAGGGAAGGTAAGAATGAGACCACGCTGGATCCTGCCTCCTGGGTTTCATGCTGTAAGGGCACCAGGAGACAAAACTGAGCACCTTTCTGCTGTCCTGTCTTCCCAGGAGTCTGACCAGCACAAAGGAGAGGATTTCTTGAGAACCCCTGCCAGTTTGTGGCACACAGGGCATTCCTCACCCCTCACACAACCGTGGGATGCAGCACTCCTGCTGCAGGAACCAATAAAGAGGCCATCCCTTCCCTACGGCTCCAGAAGGCAAAATCTGCATGGAAGCATGTAGTTCTGGCCTCCCTGGAGGGCCATGTTCCCATCCCAACCCATCCCTCTGCAGCAGCCCATTCCTAAATGAAATGGCAATGCAGATGGGGTTTGTGCCTTGGCTGATTTCCATTCCAGTCCTTGCCCTGGAGCCAGTAAGGCAGCGGAAGGGCTCTAGTTAACCTCTCCTCCTCCCATACAGGCTCCAAGTCAGCTGGCAGAACACAAAGTTAAGAGAGTGCTTATCTGGCCTTCACACACAGACCACAAGAGGAGGAGATGCCCAGCACCACACAGCCCTGAAGGCAGCAGTTCCCAGGCCCAGCTTATGCTATCCTAATAGGAGTGTTCAGTGGTTCAGGAGTGGAAGTGAAGGGTAAGTGCAGATGGCAGTAGCTGTACTGTTGTATTCTTGTCAAGGGGCACCTCTTACCCCTTATTAAAGGGCGGGGGAAAGCTGTGGTCCATATTACTCTGGAGGGCAGCTCACAGTCCCCTGGGGATCAGGCACACATGGTACAGAAAGCTCCAGGCCTCTCTGCAGGGGTGACAGTGACCTACAACGCCCAGTATCTCTCCCAGCAGCAGTGGAGGTTTCTCAGTTATGGCTTTTCTTCTTTGTGGAGATAAGAGAAAGAGGTTAGAGATGCTTTACCACTACCAGCACACCTCCCCCTGCATCCTCTGCTCACACACATCTCACTGCCTCCTCCGTAAGGGACACCACTGGCTTTCAGCTCTGCCACCAGTGCAGTGGGACAGGCTCCCAGGCTGGGGACAGCTATGCCAGGAGGCGTATGATGCCATTGTCTGAGCCCAGCAGGAGGTGGCATTTCGTGGGCAGCACTGCCAGGCTGGTCAGGGTACCCCGAAAGTTCTCAGAGCTCAGCTTGGTTGTGCTGATGGGCAGCGCTGAGGACTCCAGCATGGAGTAGACACCGATCTTGTTGGCCACAGTGCCCGTGACAACCTCATTGCCATAGAGGTCAAACGCGTGGATGGGTTCAGATGCAGATTTGTAGTGGTGCAAAGGTTTCTGCTCCAGCTCCTTCCACACAGTCAGGGAATGATCCGAGGAGGAGCTGATGAGCACATTGCTCTCTGCAGCCTGCAGGACAGGAAAGGCCAGTGAACCAAGTGGTGTAGTAAAAGCTCCCAGCCTGTATCACAGTCTCTATCTCAACCTACAAATGAGGTTAGCTGCCAATAATCCAACAGTCACAGTGTAATCTATTGGGAAAGTCCCAGCCACTTCCAAGCAACTGATGGTACTGAGCAGTATTAACAAAGCATCCAGGTGGACGCTGCAAGCCACAGGACTGTCTGGTAGCTGGCAACCTCCTCTAGTGCTATCCTCCAGAGACAGGCTGTGCCTCTTAACAACACTGTGATACCCAACACAACTAATTCATCATCTGTATAGAGATTATGATGCAGTCTCCCTCTCCATTAAGCCTGCCAAATGATTTTCCTTCTCAGGAAAAGGAATAAGGAGGCTGTCTCACAGCAGAGAACACTGCTGAGGGCAGAAGCCTGGAGCTGCTTATTAGCTAGTGAGAGGGTAAACAACCCACACTGCTGAACTTTGTTTAACCTGCGCTTGAGTCGAGGACACAGGAGCCCCAGCCCTGCTCCCTGAGGGTGGGTAAATATGGACAAGAGTTATTCATTAGAGTGACACTCTCCCAGGGGAGCTGAGAGCCCTGCAGAGAAGGCAACACATCTGCTTCTTCACAGGAGACATGGCTCCTCTCTGCCCCTGCTGCAGACACCTGGGAGGGCTGATCTCTCTTCAGCACAGGTTGGAACAAGAGTAAGCTGCTCACAGGACTAACTACGGGGGAGAAGAGCTTAAGCAGCCTCTTAGGGAGACAGCAGTGATGGAGAAACACTCAGAGGATGGAGCGGAACAGTCCTGCCATGCAGCGCATGCCAGGAGGATGCTCCACACAACCTCAGTGAGGACCACAGAGCACCCCTGATCGCAGCTCTCACCTTGATCTGCAGGATGTCCCCTTCATGGGCAGGCCAGCCCCGCATGATGAGTCCCGTCCTAGTGTCCAGCAGCACGATGAAGCCAGAGGAGAATCCAGCCATAACGCTGCGCCCGTTGGGACTGACAGCCAAGCAGCGGATGAGCCCAGCGCTCACCCCGCTGGCCAGGCGAAACTCGTGCTGCAAGAGAAGGTCCAGCTACTGGGGGACAAAACCCAGGGGGGATCTGGCATTTAGGGGACAAGAGACCCTGGGATCATGGACCCATCACAGCTGGCTTTGGGCCAGCACATTAAGCACACGGATGGAGGCGGGTGGATCGCAGAGCACTGGATTCCCTACCTGTAATCCCGGCTTCCTGTGATCGATGAACCGCAGCACAGAGTCTGCGCTGGCCACAGAGATGCTGTGGTAGGGAGGTGGCATGGTGGTCACAGCCGTGACGGGGACTTTGCTGTCCAATTCATCAAAAGTCCGGAGAAGTCTCCCTGTGGAAACACAACAGAGACATTATGGCAACAGATGGAGGGAGAAGGTATGCAGCCAATCTCCGGTTCTGCACAGGAACCATCAATCCTCAGTATAACCCCTCTGCCTTTAAGGTTTGGACCAGTTCACTTCAACCAACCCTCACCTTTTCCCCTCTTACCTGTGAATTGGTCCCAGATGTGCACGGTCCCATCGCAGCTCACCACGTGCTGTGATGCCTCCAGCTGGCTCACATAGAAAACAGACTTCTTGTGCTCAGCATACGTGAACCGTGGTGGCACCTCGCTGGTGCCATCCCCATAGTTGTACAGGGGCCAAAGGCGGACGGTTTTGTCCTTGCTGCCACTAAGGAAGAAGTCCTCGCTGCTGAGTGGTGCCACGCACTTGATGGCCCCCGAATGCCCTGAGAAACTCTGTAGCTTGATCTGGTGGAAGTGGAAACGGGGGTCGTGTTGGCTCACCCCAATCTCATACTGCCAGTAGGCCAGCCAGTTCCCACATAGCATGTGGGTGCTGCGAGGAAGGTCATGCTTCAGGGTGTTCTCCTCACTGGATAAGCTGGGGATGAAGCCATCAGTGCCAGCACTGAGGCGAAGTAGGCCCAGACCCTCGCGCTGGGTGTCCACAGGGACCTGGATGCGGTTCCCTACCAGCACGCTCCCAAAGGTACCCGAGTGACTGTCCTCATGGTGGCTGGAGAAGGGCTCAGGTCCTCGTGTATCCTGGTCTAAGCCCACCACACTGGGTGTTTGCTCCAGGCTGACGACCTGCAGGCTCTTGGGGTTCATGTTCTCCAGGTAGAGGCTTGCCAGCTTCTCAACCAGCGAGTGGTTGGGCACAACCGTGCGGATAACATCACCTGAAGGGAGGGAACGTGGCTTCAAGGGAAAGAATATCCCCGCCATCACCCAGCACCACCAACAGCAGAACAAGGGTCAGCACAGGGATATGAACGCAAGCGTTCCCCACAAGCCAGCCACATGCTGCTCCCAGCTAAAGCAGCCTGAAGTGGGCTCTCAAACCAACAAGCTCAGACCCCAGGAGATGGTGGCCAAGCCGTACCTAGCAAGCAAGAGAAGGGGATGTAGGTGATGTAGGCCATCTCAGGGTTAAACACCTTCTGTAACTCCATCAGCACAGCTGGATCCAGCAGCTTCCCATCCAAAAGGGGCATCTCCATCACTGGCACCTCGCAGCTGCTCAGTGATTCTGTCCTCTGGACAAGAGAAGATACCCAAAATCAGATGTTCTCACCATGTAATCACCAAGCACAATTACATGCTGCTGACACCAACAGTGGTGCATGCAGGTATTCCCACCACACTGCTGCATCTGCGTAGAGGGGGATGACTGAGGACCTCTCTCACATCACTGACCTGGTCCTGCAGCTCCTGCAGCAGTGAGAAGGCCTCAAAGAAGTTCCTCACTGTGTCACTCAAATGCTGCTGCACCATCTCCTGCCCAATCCGCAGGCAGATCAGGGCAATCAGGCTGATGGTCTTAACACACAGGACAATACGGGCCTGGGCACCGCTGGGGAAACTGAAGAGGACATCCATTACCAGCCTGCCCTCCCATATCCCTTTTTCCCCTTCTCTGCTCCATGCTTCCTGTTCTGTGTTAGCAGAAGGTCCTGAGCAGCGCAAGCTCTATGTGCGTGCAAGGTGCACATCAGGGCAGGAGCAGCCCCACAACCACAGGAGCATGAAGACCCTCACAGAACCATCTCCACATCCCTGGGTTTGAGTTGTGCCAACCCATGCTGAAGGCACAACAGCACTCACCCGATGGCTGCTGATGTGAGGAAGCCCAGCACCGGCAGCATCACCTCCTGGCTGATCTTGGGCAGAATGTCCATCAGTGTGGTGTCCGAGAGACACACCACGATCTTCTGTGTCAGTGTCACAGCAGCCAACAGCCCGGCCTCCTTCCGACTGTTCAGCCGGCCACCACCGGAGCCACCGCCGGGTGCAACCTGTAAAGGGAGTCATTGAGGGCCAGGGACATCACCTCTCCAAGCAGGACACGTCAAGGGTGACCCCAGGAGCACCTGAGCTCAGCCTCAAAAGGAAGAGGAGCCTCAGCACTGAGTCTCAGCATCAAGGGATGAGCCTGAAAACTGACACATGGATGTCAGTGCAAGAGATGAGCACAACACTCCCAAGCTCATGGGTATCCTCTGGAGAGCATCTCCCTGCAGAATGCTCCAAAGATGGGAAACTCAGAAGGCAAAGAGACAACCTCAGACCATCACCAGCCTGGATATCGTTTGCCAATATATGAAGAAGAGAAACCTATGTCAGCAACAATCAGTGTCTTCACCCCACGCCACACTGAGCCTGGGTGCCCAGACTGCAGAGGAACAGCCCCTGCACGACATATCCAAGCACAATTCATGGGCAAACCTGCTGCTAACATCTAGAAATGCATCTGCTGATCGTTTCATGAAGCAGAAGAGCACATCCTGGTTTTGCTGACACCATCCTGATGCTGACTACAGCAATGACGGAGAGTTAACAGCATCAGCAGCAACACGAAGAGATTTCTTTCTGGATTGTCCTATTTCCTAACTCGCAGACAAATCAAACACCCGACAACAGAGAGAGCCAACAACAAAACCCACAAACACATCCCAGTTTCCACTCTGTTTCTTGTACACCTGCCATCTTCCAGCTCATCACAGAGGCTCTTCCTCTCCCAAAATATCCGCTCTGCCAAATCCTACGAGAAGGATTCGTATCCTCTTCGTGACCCTTATGTTTCATTGCTTTAATATCAGGTTGCCAAACGCCGTTCACAGGGGTATTAATCCCCCCGGTGCCCCCAAGGAATGAGTCCAGTAAAGCAAAGCAGCACAGCTGGAGCTGTGATTGCAACTGGGTGGAGAATGATTTTGCTGAAAAATGGGATTTTTGCCCCTGAAAAATCTCCCTTTTAACACTGGAAAAACTGACAATGCCTTTTGTTTCCTTTAAATGAGCAGCTGTGGCCGCTTTTCCTCTATGTTTAAGTTATCAGTCTTCGATTGAAACAAGAATCCATAACGAAGTGTTCAGAACCACTCAAAAGGAAGCAATGTGACAAAGAACCCTGTTAAAAACATTCAAAACTGAGGAGGTTTAGATGAAAACAGTGGGTTTTCACCCAGCTGTGCTACACCCATTTTCTCCTTGTTGTCAGCTCTGGGTTCAAGCTGAAAAGCCTTGCCAGTATTTCTCATCCACTTGAAACCCCTCCTTTCGCCTCTCATCCCCTATCTACCCATACAGACCTCCAAAGCACTCGCTCCAGCGGTCCCACAGCAGCCCAAGCTGCTCCTGCAGCCTGTTATCACCATCCCACCCTCGTGCCAGCTCTGTCGTTGGGAACACTTGCCCAGTAAAGCAAAAGGAAACCTTTCTCTCTGGTTTCACACATGCCAATGTGATAGGGAAAGCCTCCCCGGGGTTGCAATGGGGAAGGAGGGGCTGCAGCAGCCCGGTGTAAATCCATGGCTTGCTGAAGAGCTTCACTGGAATGAATGTGCCTCTTCCAGCTGCATCAGCACAGCTCTTCTCATCCATCACATCCAGATCTGCTCAGCCCATGCTGCACAAGGCAGAGCTTAACCAGGTACAAGTATATATGCAAGAGGCTCCTGATGAAGCTGGATGATATTCTGTGCATCCCCACTTTGTGCCCAGACACAGCTCCCACCCCAAGACATGCGAGAAGAGGAAGAAGAACAGTACTAACCAGGTAGCTGATATAGGGCAGGTACTGATAGGTGAGGACAGGCTCTCCATACAGGTACGCCACGTGCAGGAGACAGGCCAGCACTGGCTTGGACACTTGATCTCCCAGCACTGGCCTCTTCTGATAGATATTTCCTGTGCTCAGGGGACTGTTCTCATCGCTGCTTGGTACAAACTGCTGCCTGGTAGGGCCTGCCCAGAGACAACACCATGAGCTGAAGCAGCAGGATACACCCAAGCCACCACCAAGGCACCCAGGAGGCTGGTTTGGGGCACAGCCCACCCCAGGGGTCCAAGGAGCAGATATTACCAACGTAGCAGGATGTGAGCAGGCGGAGCAGGTTCCTGGCGATGAAGCGGGACGTGACGGTAGGGCCCAGCTTGGCTGAGAGCCACCTCACCATCTTACAGGCTGTGTCTGCAAAACACAAACAGCCCCAAGGACAGAGCTATCGCTGGGCTGCTGCCCAGGCCCTGCCTGCTCTGCAGGCAGCTCCTCAGCTCTCAGAGCCACACACTTCAGTGCCGACCTTGCCTTTTACACTGGTGTCATCGCTGTCCCCATATACCCCCAAACCTGGACTCACTTCTTCCCCTTCTCCCACTCCCTGCTCTACAGAAAGGCTCAGCACCAGCAGGGTCTTACCCAGGAGTATTGTCTGCTCTTTGTCATCAGCGTGATCCGGCAGCTCCTCTCCCTCTGCATCCTCTGGCTCGCTGCTGTCATCAGCCAGGGTGACATCCACAGAGGCACCAGCATCCACGGCCACCGTCAGCTCTGCATCCACTGCAGAGTCATCCTGCTCCTCTTCATCGTGCTCCTCTTCCTCCTCCTCTGACTCCTCGCTCTGTTTCAGGTCCTGGCTGCTGTCCATTGACTTCAAGCTGCTCTTGTCCTTCTGGGAATCCCCATCTGCAGGCCTGTCCTCTCCCAGGGACACCTCACTGGCACTGCTCTTGTCACTCAGCCGCCCAAGGCTGAGCGATTCCTGCTCCTGAGGCTGCAGGGCCTCCCCAACATAGAGACCACTCTGGAAGTCCTCACTCTCAGGCAGGTAGGCTTGGTCATGGAAGCTGACACCAGACGTGTAGTCGAGGAGGTCGAGTGCAGCCGAGCTGTGCTCCACATCCATCTTGATCTCCTCCCCAAACACACATGACACCGGGCTTTCCTCCCCACTTTCATCATCTTCAGCTGCACCAAGGAGGGATTTGCTCTCCTCCCGAGAGCTCTCGATGCCAACGAGAATCTGCAGGATGTGTGGGAGCAGGTTGAGGAGGAAGGACTGCAGCCCCAGGCGCACGATCAGCTGGGCCACAAAGCAGTCTGTGTAGAGGTAGAACCTGCCGTGGCGATAGCAGGGGCTTTCATATGCTCCAATCAATGGCTTGAGCAAGTACTTATTGGCATTCTTTGGGCCGAGGGATTTAGCTATGGGTTCAAAGAGGTACCACGCTGCGTAGATAGCGGTGTTCTCCTCGGACATCAGCGATAATATGAAGGGCAGGAGGATCTCCAAGCCTTCAGGAGTGATTTCAGAAAGGATCCCTTCCAGCTGCTGCCACAGCTGGAAAACAAGCTCACGGCCTTGTCCTTCATCCTCTATCTTCTTCGCCTGGTAGGTGAAAATGAACTTGTGCAGGGCTGGGAAGTACGTGGGGAAGGGGACAATAGAGCTGAAGGGACTGAGGAGCTGCGTGGGACAGGGCGGAGGGAGGCCCTGCGAGATGGGTTCGTACTCAAACAACTGCACCGTGCCCTTGCCCAGCCTGGTCTTCAGCAGCTTCTCCACCGGCACGCTCAGCTGCAGCAGGACATGCAGCACGTGCTGCAGCGGGGCCGGGATCTCCTTGGGATAATAGCGACACAGGTTACGTACCAACAGGAACCGCTCCAACAGGGACGCGTCCGGCTTTGAAGGACGAATCCTGGGTGCAAATATCATCTCAGCTACCAGGATGCCCAAAGCTTGCATGTCCCTCTGGAAGAGGTCCGAAATACCCAGGGGGGGCTCTTCCCATGGCTGCTCCATCAGCTGCATCTCACTGCTTAAGCCTTTAACCAAGAAATTGTCCAGTTTCTCCAGTTCTTCCAGGGCCTGGAGCGGATTGAAGCCTTCGGGAAGTGTGATCTTCACGTCAGCCTGATCCACAGCACCCGCCTTGCTCCGACGGAGAGGTCGGACCCCTGAGGTTTTGCCTTCGGTGGTATAAGCAGGGAGGGTGGAGGGCTGTGCTGGTGGCACCGTGGCACAGGGCTGATCAGCAGCTCTACTGGTAGCAGGAATTGAATCCAAAGCTTCAGTGCCTTGCTCTAAATCATCCTCACCAGCCATGGATTTCTCGCCAGACCAGCTGGTTTCACTGGGAGTAGCCTCCAGGACCAGCCCATTAACTGCATCCGTCACTTGGAGATCCTCCATAAACACAGCCTCACGGATGCTCTGGACAAGAGGCCGGGCAATGGCTGGAGCTTCAGCTGGTGTATAGGCAGGTCCCACCATGCGCCTGGGATGTGGCTGGTCGAAGAGCTGCACGACCCCATACGTGGTCAGATGCGTGTGGTTGTCTACCAGGTGGAGGCAGACGTTCTTCTCCTTGACAGCATCCTTCCCCAGCAGCTTGTACCCAAAAGTGAGGTCAATCCAATGGTGGAGGTCCTGAGACACCTCCCGGCTCTCCAGCAGCATGCGGTGGACTTCAATGAACTCCTCATAGGAGCTGCACCAAGAGGGCACGTCCAGGTCGGGCATATCGGGATGGATGGATCGGAAAATGGAAGGGTCAGTATAAAACTCTGGGATGCACTCATCCGGTGTCCAGCTCTGCATGCGCTCCATGCTGGCTGGGTACTCGTTGGGCTCCCACTGGGACCTCACGTGGCAGCACAGCACTGCCTTGGGGGTCCTCCGAGCCGTGTACACGTAGTAGGTGATATCCGAAAGGACATCAGAGATGTGATGGGGGACATGGAGCTGCTCCCCACTTGAGCCACCAGCAACGAACGCCTGTTTGGTCATCTCGTAGGTGAAGTCCAGCTGCTTGTCCCCCTTGTTGAGGCGGAACTTGGATTTCCGTAGGTCCCTGAACTTCCCGTTTTTGGTAGTGAAGTCCACGACCCATGGAAGAACGGGGTGATAATTGGGGTCTCCCATTCTCCTGCCAGCCAAGCTGTTTAGACGCATAAGGTAGTCAAAGTTGCTGACCTGCCCGTGCACCCACTGCAACACCAGGTCTCTGAGGTCCTTCTGGCAGGCAGCACACCTCGCCCCCTGCCCTCGCACACCAGCACTGCTTTGCTCACTCATTCCTTCCAGCCCGGCTTCCAGATTCACTTCCTCCTTCTCCGGTCCCTCGTACTCCCTGAAGTTCACTCGGAGCCGGCTGCACAGCTTCTCATCCACAGCCACATCCCGCAGGGTAAAGGCCCCGCAAGCCAGACCCGCTTGGTGACAAGCCTTCATGGCCTGCAGCACGTGGAAGAGGAGGAAGAGGATTTTAGCGTGGCTGTTGGTGAGCTTGGCCGGGCTGAAAGTCACGATATCATGCAAACAGTACTGCACGTAGGGGTAGATGACATACACCATATCAGCCGACTCGAGCAGAGCTTCAGCCTGCAGCACATTGGGACAAGCCTTGGTGACCACCGGGCTCTCCTTGGCTGGGGAAGCTCCATGTGCAGCTTTACCCACCTGCAGCACGGGGCAGCCATAAGCCTTGTGCAGAGCCGCCCGCAGCGCGCTCAGCGCCGGCACGGTGTGCGGTGCCTCCGCGTGCCGGTACGGCCGCACGTAGCGGCGGTGGGCCTGGCCCCACAGGTTGCGGTAGTTCTGGGAGGCCACGCTCTGCATGAAGCCGTGCAGGGTCTCTGTGCTGCCACCGCGCTGCTCCAAGCCGGGGGGCTGCACCCGCAGCGGGTACAGCAGCCGCTCCTTCCGCAGCCCATGGATCTCCACCCGGGTCCAGCCCGCAGGCAGCTTCTGCACGGAATGCTGCAGGAATGTCCTCACCTCCACCTCGCTCAGCCCCTCCGGGCGCGGGCACAGCCCGGGAAGCACTCGGCGTTCCTTGAGGCTCGTCAGCCATTTGACCGGGACGAAGGCGGTAACGTGGGTCCTGTCGGGAGCAGCAGTCAGCTGCCGGCGGTCGATGTTCAGGTCCCTCTCCACGCTCTGGAGGAAGCCATCCATGCTGGCTCCGGCGGGGAGGAAGGAGTGAGAAGAGGAGCAAGGGGCTGTCCTGGTCCTCCGCAGCTCCTGCAGAGCAGGCGGCACGCAGTGAGTCTCACTTCCCCATTGCCACCTGGGAGAAAAATAGAGCTGGTTTTAGGAACTTGGTTAAAAGATGCTGTGTTGGGGGTAGGGGTTGCGAAGGGAGCAGCCCTGGCTTGAGGGGAGTACATGGTAGGGCTACTGCAGCCATAGAGGGGGGACACGGTGGGACTCCCACAGCTCCATGGCCAGGGAAGGGGTACGATGGCAGCTGAGAAAGGGACATGATGAGACCTGCACAGCCCAAGTGCTGGGGAAGGGGACACAATGGGACCTCCACAGGGTCAGGGCTAATGTGGGGGGACACAACAGCGCTTCCCTCGCAGTGAAGTAGGACCAGATGGCAGCTGGAGGAGGAACAGGACAGGACCTCTGTAGCATCAGAGGCAGGCAGAGGGGACACACCAGCACCTCTGCAGCCCTAGGGCTGATGGGGGGACACGATGGGACCCCCACAGGGCCAGGGAATGGGACATGATGGCAACGATGGGGGGACACAACAGCACCTCTGCAGCCCCAAGCAGGTGGAGGGGACACAGCAGCCCCTCTGCAGCCCTATGACTGGTGGGGGAACGCGACGGGACGCCCATAACCCTATAGAGTGGAACGCGATGGGACCTACGGGGGGGAACACTGTGGCACCTCTGCAATCCCGAACCACGGCGGGGGGGGGGGGGACACACACAGCGGCCCCTCCACACCCCCTTGGGGTGACACGAGAGGTCCCCATCAGCACCACGCACAGCCCCAGCCCCCAGCACCGCCGGGGGGGGTGATCAGAACCGGGCCGAGCGCCGCGGGGCTCAGCGCTGCCCGGGGACCCCCGCACCCCCCGGGGGGGGCCCCGCTCCGCCCCGGGCCCCGGTACCTGCGGCGGCTCCGCGTTCATCCGCGCTGCCCGGCCATGTTGGTCAGGTGACAGCGGTCACATGGTGCTGCTGTTGCCGCCGGCGCGCCGCCATGTGCCCGGGACCGCGGGAACACACGGGGCGCGGCGTGACGCAATGCCTGACGTCACGGCGACGTCAAAGCAGCTCCCGGCTGTCAGCTGGAGCCGGGCGCGCTGACGAGGCAGCCGCTCTTAAAGGGGTCTCCATGGCTCCGGGTGGACCCCACCGGCAGGAAGGTGAGTGCACGGTGGTGCGGAGCGGGACTCGGCTGCCCCCCCGGGAGCCTCCCCGTGCGGCTGCGGGGCGGAGCGGCCGAGCACTGCCCGGTCCCGGCTCTATGAGCCCAGCCGGGTCCTGCAGCCACTTCCCAGAGCTCTGCGAGCAAACCCGGTCCCGACCCCTTGAATGAGCCCGCGCGATCTGGGGGTAGCGGGATGGGATCTGCGCGGTCACCCACTTCCACACAGCCCACCCCACGCCGCGCTCCCGGACCCTGCGCGGCCCCTTTAAGGGCTCGGGGTTGGGGGTGCTCCCGCCGGGCAGCGCCGCATGGCGCGGCGGTGGCGCGTGGGACTCACATGGGGGGGACGTCGCAGCAGCTGATTGGCTGTCCGCGCCTTGCCCGCTGCAATCAGCTGTTACTGGGGCGAAGGGCAGGAAACGGCCTTAAAGGGGCACTGCAGCCGCCGTATTCTCTCCTCCTCCATCCCCATCCCCAGACTTCTTTGTCCCGACGTGCTCGGAGCAGGAGCGCCGTGGCTCCGCGGGCCCTGAGTGCCGAGCCCCGGCTGTCGGGCGGCACCATCCCCGTACCCCCCCTCACCACCACCCCCCCAGCAATCGGAGGGCGCTGCCCCTTTAAGGAAGTTGCTCAGTCATCGTCCGCCGCTGCCAAGTCATCGGGGTCAGCCGAGTTCTCACGGCCCCGCCCACCGCGCCTTCCGATTGGTGCATGCGGAGAGTGCTCACTTCTGATTGGCTACCGACTTAGACGGCAACTTCTCGCACTCGGGGCTGCGCCGCCAGCCCCGGAGATGGAAGAGCCCAAAGGGGCCGGGGAAGGGGGGGGGGTGACCCTGCGATAGCGCCGCGCCCCCGGCACGGACCCGCTCCGCTGGGGAGGGTCGGGCCCTTTAAGGGCCGCCTCCCCCCCCCCCCCG
>JAOEHY010029436.1:0-20464 GCA_025447955.1 Psilopsiagon aurifrons | reverse complement strand
GGGGAGGAGGGGGGGAGCGGTCTCCGCTTGCAGGGGGGGAGTGAGTTGGCTCTGCCGAGAAGAGAGACATTGGGGGGGCGGGGGTGACCCGGTTACACCGGGAAGAGAGCACTGAGTAGGGGTACCACGGGTGCTATTAACGGGGCGAGCTCCCACCGGGGCCCTTCCCGGTGCTGATGGGGTCTGTGGGTACCGAGAGGGGCCGGGGGTGAGCGCTGTTCCCGGCAGAACCCCCCCCCTTTCGGTGCCGGCAGAGCCCCCGGTGCCGGCGGGGCCGGTGTCTCAGCGGCGGGTGCTGATTCACGGCCCGGCGGGGGTGGAGCAGGGCCGGGACCCGCTCGCTGGAATCCGGACCAGATGTACCCGGCACGCCAGGAATGCTCGGCATTCCCGCCAGGCCCCGCCGCCGCCGCCGCTGCTTCCCGGCCGCCTGCCCCGGCCCCGCACCGCCAACAGCCCCACCGGGACCCGGCCTTACCCCGCCAAGGCCTGGGGCCAACTGGGATGCTGAGTGCCACCGGGGAGGGGGCAGGGGAGGCTGTGGGGCAGTGGCCAAGTGGGGTGGTCCCCCCCACACACGCCCCATCGGGGCTGAACGCTGGGGGTTGCCCGGACCTCAATCCTCCCGCTGGGTAAGGGATGTTTTTCCGGGGGGATTGGGAAGCAGCCGGGTCCCGCGCCAGCCCCGGGGTTGGTGTCTTCGTCCTCTATCAAAATGGCATGGAATAAAGCTGCGCTTCCCGAAATTCCCCTACCGGGGGCTTGGCAGCAGCGGCCTCACAAAGTGTGTTCCCTGGCAGGCAGGGGCTGGCCCCCGGCCAGGTGGGATCGTGCCAGCTCGGATGCCAGAGGTGAGCAGGCAGGGAATGCCGTAACCCCTACCTGCGGTCCGTGCCGGCGCAGGTTGGCTTATCTGCCCTTTCCCGGCACAAAGGGCCTCGGTTCTGCTGCCCGGTTGAGTGCTGGAGCTCTCACACTGGCGGTGCTGGCAGAAGGGAGGGATGGGAAGAATCAAGGTCGAGGCTGGAGCTGCCTCTGGATCTGTGTGACGAGCAAGGGGGTGTCCTGTGGGATCTCAGGAGAGAAGGATGAGGTGATGGGTGAGGGCTCAGCACTGGGGTCGGGGTGAGGAGCAGCTCGGGGTGGCTGCTGCGGGCGATGTCTCTGCTCGGTGCGGTTCAATCCTGGCTCTAACCGTGTGTGTTCCCTCCTCAGGTGCTGTCCCAGCGCCCCGCTCCTGGCTAACCAGCACCAGTTCTTCAGTGGCAAGCTTTATGTCCTTCTCTAGTAGCTAAAGCTGCCAGTTGAAGAACTGTTGAATGTAGCCACTCTCATCACCGGGACCCTGGATACTGGCCCGACCTGCGCCCCCGGCAACCGGGATGAGCCGCTCCGCAGCGCCTGAAGGCTGAGGATGAGTGTAACCGGGATGAAGGCATCTCCTTCAGACGGAGCCGTGGCTGGAGGGTTGCCAGTGGGGTGGCGCTGAGCTGAGGGCCACCAAGAGAAGACCAAAAGAGGCATTAAACTTTATGTGCTCCTCAACAGCTCAGGTTTTAGGGAGTTTGTTGCCTATGGGGTGGCTGGACCTGCTTGGCAGGAGGGTGCTGGGATGGGGAACATACCCCAGCCCATGCCATGGTCCATGGGTGAAGGGTTGGTTGTTGAGTTTGTCCAGAGCAAGAGGTGACCCAGGGCTGGGTGTAGCTCATAGGCCTGACCTGCTGCTGAGCCCCGGAGCAGGATGAAATCCTGCCATGAGCTGGGCAGTGGGATGGGGCCAGCTCCACACCCACATTGCCCTGTGTGGGCTACTGGGAACGGGTGACTCAGGGCCGAGTCACACACAGCCTGTTCCAGGAACCATCCTTCTGCAGGGCCGGGCAGCCCTGTGGCAGCTCCAGGATTCCAGGTATTGGGAGAAGGGTTTCTCCATGGGCCAAGCTCTGCGTTGCTGGCGCACAGCAGCAGAAAGCTGCCCTGAACAGGACCTGGGAGCTGCTCTTCATCATTAGAGACCCCCCCCTGCCTTGCACCGCACACACCGCACAAGAGCGGAGCTGTCTCCCTCCTGCAGCCCAGAGCGGGGTGGATGCCTCTGGGTGCACCTCCTGGCAGGCTCTGCACCCCCGCAGCTGCCTCCCCCCCCGCCAGTGCTGCTGCCTTGGTGCTGGGAAGCAGCAGAGATGCTGGGGGCTTCTGTTTGAGGCCAAGAGCACAGCTTGTTCCTGCTCTGAGGGAGGGCAGGGAGGAGCAGTGCTCTGCTGACACAGGTCTGCACAGTCCCAACTGGATGTGCCTGTCCAGGCTCCAGCTGCCCGGGGCAGGGCTCTTACCAAATCCTGGCGCTTGGGGATGTGCACAAAGTGTCCATTAAGTGGTAGCAGCGGAGCACATGGGTGGCCCTGGGTTCCTTCCTCCTTACTTAAAGCTTGCTGATGGTTGTGAGCAGCTGAGATTCTTCAGGGTCGTGGTCAACCGAACCCCCTTAAATCGTGCTCTAAGGAGGAAGGACCGTGGATGAGTGCCTCCAGCTCGAGGCAGAGCCCATCTCTTCCACCACAGCTGCCCTGCTGCAAGTCCATACAGAACAATTGGCGCTTGCTCAGCGCTCAACAAGTCCTGGAGTGCACCGAGGGGGGCAAGAAGTCATGGGTTGTGTGTGTGCTGGAGGCTCGAGGGCAAGGAGGAGCAGCTCCCATGCTGGATATGAGGGGAGCTGCGTGCTCCAGCCAACCAGCATCTCCGTGTGCCTCAGTGTAACGCTTAGATTTGCTGCTTCCTCCCGTTGTGAAGGACCGACCTCTGCTGCAAACCAGCTCTTTCCATGGTAAGATGTGGTTATTTCAGGGCAGAGCTGCCCTGAGCAGCAGCAGCCCCAAGCCCCACGGGTCAGGAAGTGTAAATTGCCATATTTTGGGTCAAATTCATCCATAAAAAGGGGCAAGCCTGAACACTTTAACCCCCAAGCAGCACTCAATGTCTCACCTACAGAGCACGCACTGAATGTCAAAACAGAGGGGTTTTAGGCTGACAACATAAGTGTCCCTATGGGAACTTGCCTGGCTCTTGGGGTTTACCCTTCCTCCTGCAGAGCCTCGTGACCGGTGAATAAGTGCAGTGTTTCCTGTAGCAAGCCCAGCCCTTGCTGCTGTGCAGCCCTCCCTCCAGCATCCTGCAGCATCTGGACGCATCCAGGGTGCAGGGATGCAGTAGGAGAGGGGATGCTGAGCGTGCTTGGGGTTCCTCTGCCCCAGGCTGGCTGCTGGCAGGGTGGGAAGCGCTCACTAAGGCAGTATAGAAGGCGGCTGTGGCAGTGCCAGCAGGTTGCTGTGTGCTCAGAGGTCAGATGCAGCTCTGTCCTTAGGGGCAGGGTATTTCCTGTGGGTTCCTGCGCACAGACTGAGTTCCCATTGCGGGAGCTGCTTCCCTCTGTCACAGCTCCCCTGGCTCTGAATTCCTGCTTCTGCAAAGCTGAAGGTCAGCGTGTCCAATGGGCTGGATGTGACCCCAAGAGGAGCAGGATGGGCTGGGGGGTATGGGAGATGTGGAGCTGCTTCTGTCTGCTCCCACCCTCAGCTGAGCTCCAGGATGTGCTCATCCTCCTCTTACCCAGCCTGGAAGTGAGGCTCAGGCACTGTTTTGCTTTGCTCCAGCACCCAAGTGAGCAGCCGAGTGCTGAGTCCGCTCATGGCTTTATTTCTCCCGTGCCAGGACATGGCCATGTGGAGCTGTTAACACTTGGTTGACTCCATGCCCTTCACAGCAGTGAGGCTCAGCTCAGGTTTCCGCCAGCGAGGACGCGTTGTTGATGTCGCAGGCCCTGTAAATGAGAGGTCCATTGGGGCTTTGCAGTGGCTCATTTTGGCTCCGTGTCTCTGCAATGGGCTCTGCTGGCAGGGGGGTGCGGAGCGGCTGCCCCCAAGCTCGCCCCGGCTGCCCACTTACTCTGCTTCTTCTTTAGAGATTTGCTTCCCTGCGTACAAAGCCTCAGCGATCAGAGCCACCATGGGGTCACAGCTCAGGCTGGCTGCCGCGCTCACAACGCCGGCCCTGGAAGAGAAAGCAGGAGAAGGTGGATCTCTCCACTGCACAGAAGTCAGCAGCATCCCTGGGGTACCCCATGCTTTGGAGGCTCAGGGCAGGGGGATGATGCTGCAGGGGGCATGGGGACTTGCGGCGCATCGCCTGGTGCCGCAGGGAGCTGGGCACCGTGCCTGGGAGCAGAGGGAGAGGAGCTGTGTCCCAGGCTCCCTGCCCAGCTCGTGGCTCCATTGAAGCTCATCCTCTTCTTCTTCCCTGCTTTGGTTTGCTCTGACACCATCTCGCTGCTGGCTCAGTGACTGCAGTGTGTGGTCATTGGAGGGGACTGTGCCCTGTTCCTAAGGCACAGACTGGCCGTGGACTCACTCACCTGATGTAGAAGATGAGGAACTTCTGTTGCTCCAGGCTGCCCTTCACAACAGTGTCCGTGTATCCCACCCCACAGCCTGCAGGAGAGAGCATCACAGCCTGGCATCACAGGGGCAGGGGGGACAGTGACTGGGATCTGGGCTGGGGAGTAGGCATGAAGACCCTGGACAAGCAGAACTGACCCAGGGCCTCTCCTTGGCTTGGAAAGGGAAGAGCTTGGAAGCAGGGATTGCAAAGGGCTGCTTGAGGGGAGCTCTGTGTGTCCCTAAGCCCCAGCCCCAGCTCATGGATGAGCAGATGGGCCAGGAAGCAGCTCTGCTGTTCTCATCTCTCTACCCCCTACCTGCATAGCGGATGCTCTTCCCGAGCATCGTGGTCCAGAAGAAGGGAATGGTGTGCAACTGCTTCTCTTTCTTCAGCATGTTGAGGGCAGCAGTGTGACCTGTGGTCAATCAGCAGAGGTCCTCAAAGAAAGGTCCCCTGCCTCTTGTTATCCTGCTGTTCCTTATGCCCCATTCCCTCCGTACCCATCCCTAGGGATGGGAGCTGGGGAGCGAGGTGGGTGGTCTGCCTTACCATGGACCTCAGCCACTTGTTGGTGATGGATGCTGCACCGTTCCCCATTGAGCAGCGCTACAGGGAAGGAGACCACATCCCCGGCAGCAAAGACGTTTGGGATGTTGGTTTGCATGTGCTAAAGGGGCAAAAAGCAATTGGTGCAATGGTGAGAGGGGAGGGATGAGGTTTGGAGCAGCAATGTGCAGCTGGCACTCACCAGATCCACCAGGATGGCACCGCTGGCATCTCTGGCAATGGAGGTGCCCTTCAGGAATGCTGAGTTGGGGAATGTCCCTGCAGGGAGAGGAGCAAGGATGAGAGCAGCGAAGGTCCGCAAAGGCAGGGAGGAGCCTTGGCCTCAGCATGTGCTTGAAGCAGAGCAGTGCCCTGTGGAGCATCCACGGTCACTGCTTTCCTCCTGCCAGCGTTTGCTCATGGGCCGCTGCCTTTCCCCATGTGTTTGGGACCAAGGGGAAGGGCTGGATGATAACAGTGGGAAAGAGACTGCAGGGAATGACTTGGGAATGAGCTGAGCTCACTGCCTGTTCCCCCCTACCCCATTCCCAAAGCTGCCTCCCTCCCCAGTTGGGGTCTCTCACCTATTGCCACCACTACCACATCTGCAGGTAGTTTCTCTCCAGAGGCAAGAACAGCCTCTGTGACCTAGGGAGGAAGCGAGAGCCATTACCAAAGGGTTCAAAGCTCTGTCCTAATTCTCACAGCCTCCCCGCTGCCCCCTTCTTTGCCATCTCCCTTTCTTCCCCAGGTTCGGAGCACCTTGTCCACCCAAACCATCGCCACAAACACAAACTGGTGCCCTCTGAGCCCGGGCTTGTGCTCAATGGAAAGAAACGGGAGGGTGTTGATGTGGGAGGGGAAACCCCGATGCAGGCACTGAGTTAGTCCTCAGTTTGGGATTTTTCCTCCTAAAATCAGCAGTTCCCGGATGGCAGCGGCAGGATCGACCTTTCCATCCTTTCCTTGCAGCTCGCGGAGTTCTGCTTTCATGTAGAACTTCACCCCTTTGTTTTGCAGCATCTGGAAAGGATGGGGTGAGCGTTCACTAGGAAATTCCCGGCTGGAATGCTGTATATACAGCTCAGAGAGGTTTCATGTGTGTCCCTGGCTGTGCAGGGTGCTGGGAAGCTTGGTTTTGCTGTGGGTCAGGATTGGTGCATGAGGTGGGTCTGGGGTGAAGAAGGGCTTGAGGATGAAGGGGAGTGTGAGATGAGCGAGGGAGGTTGGGACCAGCCTGTGTGCAGAGCTCCTTTGGTGTGGGCAGCACCAGGGCTCCGTTGCCGGGGCTGTGGATCCCGGAGCTGCTTGGATAACGTGTGTTCCCCATGCTAGGAATGGGCACCCGCTTTTCCTCACCTTCATGGTGACTCCTCCGACCTGAGGACCCAGCACCCTCTGGAAAGGGAACTCCCGCTGCTCCACCACTGAGATGGCTGCAGCCTTGTCTGAGAGGAAGGCGGCTGCCTCCATCCCTGCAAGGCAAAGGCATGCCCAAGGTGAGCAAGCATGGACCTGCCCCTGCTCCTTGGAAGTCTTCCCTCCTTCCAGGTGAGGAGAACAAATCTGAAGCATCACCAGTGCGTAACTGCTCCTCTGGGCTGAGGTATTCAGCTCTTCCCCTGTTATGGACCTGGGTATTGGTGCAAAGAACAGCTCTTGGTCTTGCGCAAGACAGCGCCCATTCTGTGCTTTATCTCTCAGTTTTCCTTATGCTTCTGGGGAATCAGCTCCTCTGGAGCACAGGGACCTTTCCTTAAGGCACATTTCCCTCTGCCCGTGACCAGGAACTGTGCACAGCTTTCTGGCTATCAGAGGCAAGAATCAGTGTGTGCTGTGTAACACATACCCCCACCAGCCATAGGGCTCTGGGAGGAACCCAGCCAGGCAGTGAATGAACATCCCTGCCCCAAGGGCTTCCAGTTAATGTGCACGTGCAACACAAGTGGGGTTCAGGTCATCGCTGATGATTGGATACCCTCTCCAGCCTGGTACCTATGAATGAAGCTCCGATGATCACCAGATTCTTCCCAGTTGCCAGCTCCAAGATCTTGCTGGAGTCCTCTGGGGTTTGGAGCACGCACACGTTCTGCAGGTCTGCTCCTGGGACTTTGAGGAGACTGGAGCTGAAAGAGAGAATCCAGATATATCCCATCATGGGAAATGGAATGGGATCAATGGGAAAAGCGAGGGGAGAGCAGAAATCTGGGCAACCTCTGGGCTGGGTCATCCCATTCCATCCTTCCATCTCCTACCGCCTCTTCCCTACACGCCTCGAGTTCATCACACCCCAGGGCTGACCCATGTTGTCTGCCATGGCAAATGCTCTGTGCACTCACTGGCAGCCTGTTGCAATGAGCAGCTGATTGTACTTCTGGGAGGACCCATCCACAAAGTGCACCTTCTGCTTCTGGAAATCCACCGACACTGCCTGCGGGAGAAAGGAGGCAAAGACCTCACGGTAACTCCGGTCCGCTGGTGTCCTGCCCCGTCAACCCGTCCTGATTGCCCTGTTCCTGGACGCTTGGGTGAGATGAGGGATGCTGGGGTCCTCTCTCTCACTTCCTATAGGTCTCGAGCTTTAGGAGCACTAAGTATGACAGCACCAGAGCCAGGCTCCCCCATGGCAGGAACACAACCACCCATTGAGGTCTGAGCTCAGCCGCTCTTGTACCTCTTTCTCTGTCCAGAGCTCTATGCCGTGGGCGTCGAGGAATTCAGGGGTCCTCATGTAGATGTCCTCAGCTTTCAAGCTCATTTCCTGGAGACAAAGCAGAAATCGAGACAGCAATACACTTGTAGTGTTTACTGGGAAGTAAGTTTGCGCAAGAGGTACGCTCTGCAGTAGTAAATCACAGCTCCTCACACTGCCCCATCCTCTTCATGTCCCCCCTCATAAACATCCATGAGCACAAACTCCAGTGGGGAGAACTCACTGAAAGGGGATAAACCATCACCTTATGGTGGGTTCTGATTTCCTGGGAGGAGGAAGAAGATGGAAATGATCCCCCTTTTGCTTGTGGGTGCCCCAGTGCTCCATTGCCAGAGCAGCTCACTTAATTGCTCAGCCTGGTTCTGAGCATGGATCGTGTCCTTAGCTCTGATGTGGTACCAGCTACTCATGCTCTTCACATACAAACCTTGGTCAGTTTGGACTTGTCGTAAGGGACGTGTTTCTCTTTGGTGGCCATGATGACCCTGCCAGTGAAGCCCTCTTGGCGAAGCGTCTCTGCACACACCAGAGCCGCAACCCCTACGAGAGATGCTCATCTCTTACACTGTGGAGCAGGAGGAAGGTGAGTCCTGCCCGGAGGAGAGAGCAGCAGCTCACAGCACGCATGGGGACCGCTTTGCTGACCTCCTCCCAGCAGCAGCACCGTGGCCCGGCTCAGAGGGCATCGCTTGCTTGTGTCCTTCACCCTCAGGCTGCTTTCGAGATCCTGGAAGCAAATAGGGAATGCTGGAATCCTACCTACCCCCGAGGTGCTGCTTGTGCTTGGTGACTGCAGGTAAGGTCCATACCTTCCTTTTGGCTGTAACAAACACCTTTCCATCTTCCACTGTTACCTGAAGGGGTGAAAGGAGAGTGCATTTCAGTGCATTCATTCCCAGGAAGGAGCTTTCCCAGGAAGTTCTGGTGCAAATGGACCACTCTGACACTCCAAGAGTGACTTGTAGGGATTGCGGTGTCAAACGATGCTGAGGAGCTCATGAGTTTTTCCCCTCCTTCCAAGAGCACTCAGGAAGAGGTGTAACTCCTTTTCTCTTTGCCAAAGAGCTGTGAAGGATACCGGGATGTACGGCATCACCTTTGGTTGAAAGAAGCTCTAGGACTGGAACTTATGTGATCCCACCACGTCATCTCATGTGTTGGAGCTCTGTGTGACCTGGACCACAGAGCTGCGGCCAGGGCTTTCAGTTGGTGTGAGGGACATGGAGCTTGTGAGAATGAATGCTGTGAAGGACATCAGTGGCACGGTTTAGAGGTGGAGCTGGCAGTCCTGGCTTAAAGGCTGGATGTGATGCTCCTAAAGGTCTTTTCCAACCTGATTGATGCTATGGGAGGAGGAAGAGAGAAGAATTCACCTTGAAGCAGTGCAGACAGTCCAGGGATGGGTATTCCTCAATGTCTCCAGTCCTGATGTTGAAGCAGGCACCATGCCAGGGGCAGCGCAGCCTCTGCCCTCTGAGGACTCCTGCAATAGCAGAGGAGCTGAGAGCTCCCTTCCACAGCTCCTGCCATGGCCTCTCCCCCCTGCGAGAGCCGGGGTTACCTTTGCTGAGCGGGGCACCATAGTGGGGGCATTTGCTGCTGAGGGCACTGAACTCCTTCTTGTTCCTCAGCAGCAGCACCGGGTACCCGGCCACCAGCACCTCCCGGAGCCTGTGGGAGCAGAGGAGAGGTGGGAATCGATGGCCTTGGCCCCTTACACCCATCACGCTGCTCCCTTGACCAACAACCTGGTGTCTGCTCATGGCTGCTCGTTGCCCCTCTGTACTCACTCTCCATCCCCAACATCAGCCTCCTTGCAGACCTCGGTGGTGATGGTGTCGTTGCCATCCATGCTGGTGACTGTGGGTGAGCAAAGGGAAGGGTTGGCTGCTCTGGATGCTGTTGCCTCTTGGTAGGTAGATGGTGCTCCGCAGGGAGCCCTTGTGCCATCACTGCACGGGCCCACCCCACAATGCAGGGCCAGCGCTGCCCCAGCTGGGAGCAAGTCAATGGTGTGCTCAAGGGGTCCCAAATCCCTGGTATAGCAGGAAAACCCCTTAATCTGGTGGAAAACCCTCTTAAACTCTGCGTCCAAAGCTAAAGCCAATTCCTTTGCCTCCTTCTCCTCCAACTTCTTGTTTGCAGCCCCATGTTCCATTAAACTCAACTGCAGCGAGTGAGCAGATGTGATTAATGACTGTTGTACATAAACACAATCATTTATGGGGAGGTGCTGCTGCTATCAACCAAATTGGGGTCTGAAGAGCTGCTTCAGCCTCTCCAAAACCTCTCCAATGTTAGTGCAGAGGTGTTACCATGCCAATTGCCATGAAAGCAGTAATTTCTACCCAAAATGCTCTCTGTGTGAGAAAAGAGCCAAACCCCTCGGTCCTTAGTACTGTCCCTGCCTTAGCAATCAGCTGAGGGGCAGGTTAGAAACCTCGCTGTGTTTGGGAGGAAAAAGGCAAGAAATGGAGCAAAGGAAGGTGGTTGGAGGCAGGTTTTGGTGCAGGGCTCCTGTAATTTCCCACCGTGCCTCTGCCCATTCCCGGGTCCCTTAGGAGAAGCATCGGTTGGTACTCACCCAGTCCCGCCATGGGGGCTCAGGCACCCGCTCCCAGTGTCAGAAAGCCACCAGTGCTGCTGTCTGTGAGTGTTTCCTCCACCAAAGTGCCACCCTTGTGCCTTGCAATAACAATGCCAGCCCACGGCTGGGTGATGCTCTCCTTCCATTGCACAACATCCCTTATCCCTCAGGAGACACATCCCCTGGAAGCGGCTGCTTGTCAGGGAGCCTTACCTGATTTCTGCAACGGGTCTGCACCTAATAAGGTGTATTTTGTTTGGGCATAGGATTGCAAAAGGATTGAGGGCATGGAGGAGTGATGTAAAGAGCGGGTGTGTCATGTGCAATGGGAACAGGAGCTTGAGTGGATGCAGTGGTACCGCATTGTGCCTTCTATCACCCCTCTTCTTGGTGTAAAGTGCTCCAGCTCAGTGCAGCGTATTTTTGCAGCACTTTGGGATGATATTACTACTTTTTATGTATCATCTTTACAATGATTTCATTTGAACTTTTCATCAAGATCTCCCTCCACTGATTTTAATGAACACGAAGTGTTCAGCACCTCTGTATGTGCTTTACATCCCAGCACTGCTCCTGGTCCAGTCCATGGATGTCCAGGCATCGTCACCTGGTCCTTGAAGGATGACACAGAGCAGCGTGCTTCTTGAGGTGCTATTTTTGCAACAGAGTGGGAGTTGCAAGAGGCTGGGAGTAATTCCTACGCTGTTTGTGTCTACTCCAGTTCTTATCTCTGTTTCACAGTCGATTCGTTTCGCAACCTTAAAATATGCCTCAAAACTGGGGAGGGGGGAAGTTATTCCCAGCGTGATTCCATCACCTCCATTGCAGATCCAGTGCTTTGCAAGGGCTGGCTTTTTGCCACGCAGCATGTTCACACATTGAGCATGGAGGGTGATAAAGATCCTTTGGCGGGCCTGGCCGGGAGAAGAGGGATGCGCAGGGATGCTCGGGAAGCGTAAGTGTGCTGATTTGTGTTGTATTGGCCCCACCGAGCCATGCGCTCTCAGTGCTGGGATGCTGCTGCGTACGGAGTGATCTTAGCCCAAAGGCAATGCACACCCATGATGGGTGCAGGTGCGAGGTATTTTCTCACAGTAGCGTTTGGGCTCTGCCTTCCTGGCCGGGAGCCTGGATGTGAAGCAATTTGGCTGCCGAACGTCCCTGTTTAAACTGTCTGCAATTATCCCCCAGGAGCACGTTCCCACATGGAGCAGCAGCAGCGCTGGTGGAGGCATTCTCTGACTCAGCAGAAATGGCTGGAAAACGCTGTTTGCTGAAGGATGAAAGCTGCAGTGCACTGGAAAAGTGGCAGGTAGGAAGGTGTACAGCTGGGGGAGGCTTTGGGATGAGCCAGGATGGGCGCGGTGCTGTGCAGTGACATTCACACTATGGGGCTGAGACACCAGTTCAGCTGCCGAGCACCTGGGGAAGGGCTTTTGTAAATACAAAGGGATAAAGGCAGAACAAAATGCCCATCTCTGATGGGGACAAAGGTGATGGTAAAGGATTAGAAGTTGAAAAGGGCATTGAATGGAAGAGGGAAGGTTTGGGTTAGCTGCAGGGGTGTGGTATTACTGCGTATTGCACACAATATGTGCTGGAGGGGTTCAGCGGTGGGATGGTCCTGGAGGCAGATATTTGGGAGGATGCTCTGTAGGCATCTTTTAGAGGTAGATACTCGGGGTGGTTCTGACCTTTCCTTGTAACACACAGCAGGATTAACCATAGGAAGGAAGAGTGCCAAAGGAAGCAGTGCCCTCAAACACAACCAAAGCCCAGGTAGGCATCAGAGAGCTCTGACCAGGCCTGCTGCCTGCACTGGGGTGCATTCACAAGAGCAGCTTGTGCTCGAAGAGGAGCCTTCACTTCTGTGTGTGTCCAGCGTTGTCAGCACTACACAGAATGCAAGTTCAGAGGCAAAGATCCAAGGGGAATTGCTCTTTTCCCTTCAAGTCCCTGCTACCATCGCATTGGTTCATGCTGTAATCCAGCCACGGTGGTGCGGATGCATCCTCGTCGCATCTTTGCTTGCCCCATCTTTCTCATGCCCGGGTCCTTCCCTGCTGATTTTAACCAAGCATCACCCACCGAGTCAGATGTTACTGAAGGCTGCTCAGGCACAGGAAGAGGAAGCGAGGTGAAAACTGCAGCTGAGCTGAAATGATTAATGGGACACTGCTCTCGGAACAGCTTGGTTTGTGATATTAATAACAGGAGAAATCGGGGGGGGGGGGGGGGAACCTGTTCCAAGTTGCAGAGCTGACAGCAGCAGGAGATGCAGTCAGGAAGCTCCTGTGCTTAACGCAGCACAGGATAACGCAGGAGGGATTGAGTGGGCTCAACAACGTGTGATGCTGCACGCAGTGGGTGCAGGGGCTGAGATGCGCTTCCACCTTGCAGGACTCATTCTGAAACTGTCTGAATTGCAAAAGAAAGCATGCAGGCATAAATACATCATGGTATAGCCAGAAAACACATAGATATCCTGGAGAGGGGCTTTTGGCAAGGGCCTGCATGGACAGGACAAGGGGAATGGCTTTAACCTGCCAAAGGGGAGATTGAGATGAGCTCTTAGGCAGAAGCTCTTCCCTGTGAGGGTGCTGAGGAGCTGGCACAGGGTGCCCAGAGAAGCTGTGGAAGGGTTTTGCTGATCAGTGTCTGTCAATGGAAGCTTTTAGCCCATGGCATATCTGCAACTGGAATGAGAAGGAGAGAGCAAATCCTTCGCATCATGGCAGCTGGTCCAGCCCAAGCCCTTGAGATACAGCTGAGCTGGCAGCATCCTTAGGGGCACTGTTGTGGGAGGTTTGTGTTGTCACTCTTTCTCCTGTGGCTGCAGTGACTGTACCCCCAGTTCCACCTGGAGAACATCCAGCTCCCACATCAGGAAGGTGTTTCTGGCTGGAACAGGCGAATGCTGGAGTTGGCATTGATTTGAGCTCCCTTTGCAGCTACCTCTGCAGTGCCTGGGCGTGCTTTGCCATACACGGCGTGCGTTCTGCACAGTGGATCCTTTCATAAGTGGGGAGTTAGAGACTTTCTGAATGAAAATGTGGATATATATAAAGCATTCCTGTGTCATTTGACTTCCTGTGGCCTCGCAGATAGAGCAGTGACACACTTCAGAGCGGGATGGAGACGGCAGCTATTCCAAGTTGGGAAGCCAAGCGGCTTGATTTGTTTGGAGACTCCTCACATTATCTGAGGTGTGAGCCAGGTCTGGCATTAGAGGAGCAGATGGGTTTTATGGCTCCTTGGCTGGAGAGAGGAAGATGAAAGGAGCAAGGCGTTTGCCAGGAGGACTGTGCTGGGTCAGAAGCTCCCCCATCTCTTGGTTATGGGAAGCACTGGGAAGTGTTTGGGAGCAGAGTGGGCACCCAAACCTCCATCTAGGGGTAGGGGGGAGCATCTAGGGCAGAATTCCTACGAGGGATTATCAATAAACTGCCATCTCTTTCTTGTGGAAAATGGGTTTTCTCTCCCCTAAGTGCCAAAGAGAAACTCCAATCTGTGAAAGGGATCAAAAAGCCACTGTTCAGCTATGGAAGAAACTGCTGTACCCTCAATTTACATCCCTGCTATGGGATTGGCTGTGGTCCCCAAGGCGTTACGGGATGGACCTAGTGCTGGTAACTGGAAGGAATCCCCTTCCCTGCTGGACCCGCCACCAACCTCCCTGCAGAGAATGAGGAACTGCTGGAAAACAGCTGGAAATCTGGGTGACAAAGGCAATATCTCCAAATAAGGGGCGAAGAAGAGTCCCATCCGCTCCTCCCGGCGCTCCAGCGAGCGCGCAGGGACCTCTTGTGGCGGCTGAACCCGAGAGCATCCTCGTCCCTGCTTTTCCATCCGGCCGCCTTTGGGACGAGCCCGGCCTCCGGGTCCGGGATACGTGGGTAGCGATTTGTTGGCTCTTATTCGGCTTGATCTGGTGTCAAGGGAGCTGTTTGTAACAGGGTTTGGAAGTCTTCAGCTCCAAAACCGTCCCCAGTTAACGCTGCTGCTGCAGAGGAAGATAAAGAGAAAAGCTGGAAACAGGGCTTGTAGGACACCACTGGCAAAATCAAGTAAAATTTGGGCTAAAATGATCCAAAATGCGATATTTGTGCATCTGTTACTACTGCTTTAGCAGTGGGATCAAAGCCCCTGAACCAGAGGCTCAGTTAATCATGGCTGAGATTCCTCCCATGTGGAAGTGGTGGGCAAAAACTCTCCAGCATCCAGAAGCGTTTTAACTGTTCCTGTCCCTTGGCCAAATAAGAGAAGAACAGCACCACAAATGGAAGAGGCCCTGCAGTAAATGGGGCCGAGCTTGGAGGCATTCCATGGATGTTACCTGCAGGCAGGGTTGTCAGCATGGAAAGGGGCAGTCAGGATTCTGAGGTTAAACCGTTAGTGATGACTTCCCGTTAGGAAATCAGCTCTCTGCAGCTTTATACTGCAATTAATCATGAAATGACTCCTCAGGACTGTCTCCAAGGCAATGATGTCTCCGTTTCCACAGCGTATCTTACGCTAAACACAAATGTCTTTGCGTTTGGCCTTCTCACTAACAGCTTAGCCTGTGTGATCCTTCAAGTCCTAATACACGAGCTTACTTATAATCCCCCTGAGCAATCAGCTCTGCTGATCACTTCAGGAAGCATCTCCCGGCCACTTAACTGTGATGAAATTACTTTGGCCTGCCCATCTTTTAAGCAGGCATGAACAGTTGGGGCTCTCCTCCCGCTCCTTCAGGGCTGATTTAACTGCTCTCCTCCTTAGCATCCCTTAAGCAATGTGTTACTTGGTGCTTTCCTGTCCATCACCCCGGCAAGGGCAGGGATTTGGGGCTCAGCTCCACTCTTTCTGTTTCAGCAAAGAGAAAGGAGAAGGTTTCATCCAAGATGAATACCTCAAAGGAGAGGCTGTTTGACGCTGATCAGTGTGCACGCAGTGACTCAGGCATCTGCAGCAGAGGAGGGAGCTCTGTGCAGCAGCCATGCTGCTGGTGGAGACATCAAAAAGCAACGAGGGAGCGACTGAATTCCAAGAAGCTGGAAAAGCAGCGTAGTTGTGGGATGGAACTAAAGAAATCGTGGGTAAAGGAATTCACCCACAAACCCCACACAGCAGAGCTTGGGTATCCCAGACATGGGGAAGCTCCTCCTGGGACTAGCCATAGGACAGGGAGTGGAGGACAGCGGTGCTGTGGACATAGCATTTCATCTGGGAGGGAAGTCAGGCCCCTTTGCTTGTTGATGTGCAGTCAGACCCCGCAGTGTATGTCAGAGGGGTGTTCTAAGTTAGGGCTCCCCAGCACAACACGGTGGTGTGAGGGCCTCGCTGGCATCGCACGCTGGGGATGCCTTGAGGTGAAGAACCACGGGCTGCAGCACCTCATGGGTGAGGTGTTCACACTCAGTGCCACCACGATGGAGGAGGAACCTCAGGTGAACGAGGGAGGTGTCCCCAGCTCCAGCACAGTGATGGGTCCCCAGGTCCCCATTCCATGTCATGCTCGCAACCAACTTTTGGGACATCCTATTTGCTGCGTGACACCCAAAGATGGCTGATGTGCCCTCGGGTGTCCTTTCCCCCACGCTCCGAGGGGCAGCACTGTCCCCATCTCTGACAGGAGGGATGCTGGTACCAGCGCCTCCCGCATCCCCGATCCTTCCCGGCTGGGCGGTGCCGGTACCCGGGGCGGGCTCCGGGGCCGGGCGAGGAGGAGCCGCGGGGCAGCGATGCCGATGGGAGCCGACGGGAGGCAGCGGGCCGGTGGGTGCCCATGGCTGTGAGCCCGGGGCTGCTGGTGGTGGCCGGTTCCTTCGCCGCTTTCCGCCTGCTCAACCGGGGGCTGGAGCGGTTGGTGCCGCCGCCGCCGTCGGCCCGGCGCAACCGCTGGAAGTGGCGCAACATCTGGACATCGCTGGCTCACAGCGTGCTCAGCGGCGGCGGGGCGCTGGCGGGGTGAGCGGCACCGGCACTGCGGGGACCCGGAGGGCATCTGGGCACGGGGGGAGGACCGGGGATACCGGAGGGCAACGGGGACATCGAGGGATCCCGATGGGAATGTAGAACCAGGGGGAGTATGGATGCTGGGAGTAGGGGTGCTGGGGAGTTACTGTGGAGCTGTAAAGTGGGGGGCACTGAGTGATGGAGAAGAGATCAAGGGATAAGAGCAGCAATGGATAAGGAGAGTCCCCAGGAAACAGGAGGACAGGGGTGGCCGTAGGGGGACAACGGGGGCTCGAGAGGGTTTCAGCATCAGCAGGTGGGTACCAAGGATGCTGGCAGGGAATTGCGGAACCAGAGGCTCTTCCCAACACTCACAATCCTGCTCCTCACAGGTTCTGCCTCCACCCCGGGCTGTCTGAGGACGTGGTGGGCACACACCCACCCGGGGCACACAGCCTGGTCGCTGTATCTGTAGGTGAGTGCGAAGAGGGCTGCCCCCTCTTCTTTCCCCTCTTCTGCCCCACCAAGGGGTCCCCAGGGGCTCGTTGGTGCCTGACACCAGCCCCTCAAGCCACGTTGCAGGCAGAGATGTCTCAGGCACCCCAGACAATCGTCCTATTCTTGGCAAAGGACAGTGGCTCCTTTCTGTCGCACAGCACCCACAGCCAGGAGGCACCGGGCTCCAGGCTGCCCACCACCATCCTCATGGGGCATGCAGGGCTTGGAGCATCCTAAAAGTGCCCATGGCACAGGGTTGGTGCAGGCCACCCCAGAGCTTCAAGCTGAACATGTCATTGTGGGAGCCAGGAGCTCTGAGCCCTCTGGCTGTGTGAATCCTTCCTCCCCGCCCCCTTGTCACCTCCTTACAGGTCTGTCACCAGCCCTGTGCTCAGTGCTAATGGGCTCCCCAGCACGGCTACAGCTCAGCGGGGAGGTCTGAGTGTCTAAAGGGTTGGTTTGGTGGTAGCAAACTCCGCAGCTCTTAAGGATTCCAGGCGGAAAGGGATCCGATTCTGGGATGGGGGAAGGTCCATGTGCTCCTTTTGCTCTCATCCTTTCTCCAGGAACACATCCAAGTGATCACATTGCTGCGGTCATCACTTCCCTGGAGGGGCTGCCCGGGCAGCCCATTGAGGTGTAGTTTGGGGGTCCCTTAGCACAGTCCTTCCCAGCCCCTTTCCTTGCTCATGGCCTCTCTGATCCCAGGTTATTTCCTCGAGGACTTTGTGGACATGTTGTGCAATCAGAAGCTTCACCAGTCCTGGGAGCTGCTCTTCCATCACTTTGTGGTGAGTCCAAGGGCTACTTTCCAAGGGACAGACCCCGGCACTTGCACCGCCGGGGTTCTATGGTTGTGGATGCTGCAGGGGGGTGGCACAGCCTGGAGATGAGCAGCAGAGATGCTGTGGGGTACAGGGGAGGTGCAGGGGACTTCAGGGACTGGGGATGAGGGGCAGGGGCAGCACTAGGATGTAGTGGGATGAAATGGGGAAGGCGATGGTCAGAGCTGCTGTCTCATAGAGCCCTGCAGCAATGCCGGCCACTGCTTGTGAGTCAGAAGGTCACATCCACAACAGAGCTAATTCAGGCCAAGACAGTGACTTAACGAGCTGGGAGCAGATAATCTCATTAAAGAGCCAATACAGAGAGCAGCATTAATGGTATCAACTGTAGAAAGGACTCAGTGTGCTAAAGCACGGGCTGGCAGAGCCGGTTCCCCTATCTGGCAGGAATCTCTGCACCCAACAGCCCCATCCTCTGCTGCAGCATCCCCAGGTTGCTTCATGCCAGGTATGCCATGGGGCTCCCTGATGCACCAAAACTGAGCCAGCAGCAACCATAGCCCTGAGCTATGCATCTCCCAATCCTCCTGTCCCATTGAGTCATTTAGTGAGTGTGGAAAAACCTGCCCAGCCACAACCAGCGGCATTCCCAGGCCACAACAGCAGGGTTAGCTTCGGCTGCTGTCTCCTCTGCCAGCCTGGAGTTTATAGAAGTGTTTCCCTTGCTTGCCACTGGAAAAAGAGCCAACCCAACACTCACGTTTCATTCAATGATGGGGAGGTTTTATCTCATGCTGGAGGCTACAGTGATAGAGATATGTGTGGGATGATGACCAGGGGTTTAGCACTGGCTTGAGAACTGTTTCCACTTCTGCTCCAAGCATGGAGGGCTCCAGCTTGCAGCAGAAAACAACCAGTCCCTGGGCTCAACCTCTCTTCTTTCCCCTTCCCAGGTCATTGTCTGCTTTGGTACCGCAGTGCTGCTCCATCAGTACATCGGGTTTGCCCTGGTGGCTTTACTGGTGGAGATTAACTCCATCTTCCTCCACCTGCGGCAGATCCTCCTCATGGCCAACCTGGTGCACACCCCGTGCTACCGCCTCAACAGCATCATCAACCTGGGCACCTACGTGGTGTTCCGCATCGCCACGCTGGCCTGGATGACCCGGTGGCTCTTCCTCAATCGAGAGAATGTGCCCTTGGCAACGTACTCTATAGGCACAGTGGGAATGGCAATCATGACACCCATGAACATCATCCTCTTCTACCGCCTGCTGCGCAGCGACTTCTTCAAGTCCAGCCAGGATGTGCAGTGGGAGAAGGTGCAATAGCCCCATTCCCATAAGGATGGAGGAGGACAGCAAAGTGCGATGGAGAGCGAATGTGTGTGTTTCGGTGTGGAGGGTCCACACTAGCAGCATGCAGGCTTTTCTTGTGGCTGCAGATCCTGGCTCATGGCCTATTGGGGTTCTGCTCCCCCAATACCTTTGGATGGTGTGGTTGGATGACCTGGAGCTGCTCAGAGAAGCTCAACAGCTCTCACAGCTCCCCGAGACACTGCATAGATGAGAAGGGAGCAGAAGAGCTCTGCTTCCCCACTGCTCTTCTGGACATCCGAACACCACAGTGTGTGTCTCACCCCTTTGGTGCTGCAGTGTTCATCCTGTAAAAGCCAAATCCTGTACTCATGAGTCCTTCCTGAGGAAATTGTCCAATGTGGGCGATGGAGGGGAGGCTGAGACCCTCCTGGATGCCCAGGTCAGGCGCAGGGACCGGCAGCGCTCTGCTTGGGGATGGGGAACCAACTTCTCAACAACTGGAGCATTTTCCATGTTGTTTTGTTCCCAGGTATGTTAAGTGCCCACAATTGAGCATTAGCCACTGGCCAGGATGGTGCCATGTGATGGTCGCTTCCCATGGATGTGTTTTCAGGCATAGGCATCTATCAGGAATGGGAAGTTCTGCTGCTGAGCCCAGTGTAACGCTCTTACTAACACCAGCTTTTAATAAACAGCTGCAAATGAAACAGCTCAAGGGGAAAAGGGCTCGGAGGGAAAAAGGGACCCAGCGCTCCAGGGGTGCCACTGCTTAGCACAGTGCTTCTTCCCCTATGTCTCCCCATCAGAGTGAAAACACACTGTACACTGGCACAGCTGACCTCCCTCTTGGGGTTTTCCCCCCCTCTTTCTTTTCTATGGAAGCTTCCTAGGAAAAGGAACCAGAATTCCTTTAGTTTTTAACTCCACGTTTCCTTTTCCCACACTTCCCAGCAGTGCAGCACCGTGTACAGAACCAAAACCGCCCCACTCAGGGTTACATACACTGGGCTGGAGAAAGTCATTGTATTGATCGTGTGTGTCATACAGCCTTGAACTCAAACCCTCTCCTCGCGTTTGAAAAGCCAAGGAAGGGCTGGAACAACTCATTGCAGGGAATGGATGGAGGAGGAGCATCAGGGAGGAGAAGCATCTCTGCTCTGGGCTGGGATAGAGAAGCGAAGTGTGCTGGTAGTGGGAGGCTGAAGGCGGCTTGTGGCCAAAGCCGCTTAGGTTTCTATTTGTGGAGAGCACAGCGGAGCTTGCAGGGGATGCCTGTTGGTGTTTGGGTTGCTTCCCAAAGTGAGGTGTGCCACTCAGGGCTCCTATCCAGAGGCAGACAGGGATTTCTCCTTGGTTTGAGCCATTGACACCCAGCCTTTCAGGAGCTGTTTCATCGTTAGCATGGCAACGTCCTCCAGCCTCTGCCCATGTTTCTCAAGGCCTGGATTCTGTTATGCGGATGTTGTGTACCCCGGGATTATTGAATCATGGAATGCTTTGTGTTGAAGGGACCTTCGAGCTCATCCAGCTCCAACCACGGGCAGGGACACCTGCCACTGGAGCCCCTGTGTCCAACCTGGCCTTGAACACTGCCAGGGATGGGGCAGCCACAGCTTCTCTGGGCACCCTGTGCCAG
>JAOEHY010029435.1:0-25481 GCA_025447955.1 Psilopsiagon aurifrons | reverse complement strand
CAGCCGGGCGCTGTCCCCGGGGGGTGGTGCTGAAGGCCCCGCGAGAGGAGGCCGGCCCGGGCCTCGGCCCCGACCGCACCGATCAGCCATCAGCAGAAGGGCTGGCATCCAGCCTCCGGTTATGCTTCGCTTAAGATAGCGGATTCTCCCCGCCTGCACTCACCTTGTTACGCTCCCGCCCCCACAACCCCCCGGGGTCGGTCTTGGCAGGGCCTCCTGGTGGTATTTGTAACCTGCCACTTGCCCATTTGGTCTACAAGTCTGTGATTGCTGCAGCACTTTTATATCCCCTGTGACCGGCAAGGGAAGGAGGGACTGGGCCAAGCAGCTAAAGACAGATATGGCAGAATTGAACAAAAATATAGGCAGTTAATTGAAATAATGGAATGCCCACCCTTTAGATTGATAATAGGTCAAAGGAATCTGAAATGCTCATGTGAGATGATTAATATTACTGGGCATCTGTGAAATGATCCAAATAATGGGGATGCTACAATCACTGCTACAGCCTGTTCAGGCAAGACAAGAGGGAGGGAGGGAGGAAGGGAATGAGGGAAGGGTGGAGAGGGAGAGGGAGAGGGAGGAAGGGCAGTCTCCGTTAAAGGCAGTCCAGCATGCCATAAATACTGACAGTACATCTTGAAATGCCTGGAGATCCCTATGCAAACAGTGACTTACCTAGCATGGGAAGGAGTTCTGTGAGGGTGAAGTGTCCACTGCAAACCACAAAAAAAATGGGAGTACAAAGATCAGCTACTCTAATATCCCTTCTTGAAGTGCAGAGAGAGGAACCACCCTTGACATCTGATAAGAGATTTGAGGCTGGGGAGCAGATGCTGAAGTTCACGTGCTACAGCTGGAGAAGCATCCCTGGGGTTTCTAAAAGCTGTACATAAATTTCAAGGCACAAAAATAATTGAAACCAGCTTGGGGTATTTCTGCATCAGACATTGTTTTCATTGAACATGAGCTGTGCAGCAGGCTAGAAAAATGATGGGGTTTTTTGGATGCAAATGATCACATTGCTATTCCACTTCATAAGTGCCAGCAAAATGTAGTCCTGAGCACCAGTACACCAGAAACATTGAAAAATCCTATCCCATAAGCTAAAAAGCTGCAAACAAGAAATGAAAGGAACTGTTTAAAAATAAAAACTAAATGAAGTTACAGGGACTTGGCTGATAGAAGCCACTACTGATAAAACATATTTTCTATAATTCACATTATTTAGTCCTAGATAACATTTTTATTAAGAAAAGTAATACTAAAAATGTCAATGTGGCCCATATTCAGTGGACTAAAAGCCAGTATCAAGATATATTTTAGAAAATAAGGATCAGTGAGATATTGATGTGCAGTGTGTGTTTTTAGTAGACTCGCAATGTGGTTTTTTCTCAGTACTGTTCAGGATCTTTGTCAATGACCTGGAAGAAAATACATAATCCCTGCCAAGGACCCCAAAGCATGTAGAATAGCAATTAAGGATGGTATTGAGTCAATTGTGCTGCCTGATTCAGGTTGTTTAATAAAAAGGACTTCTTCAAACAGTGAAGTCAAATGCAAAGTCATATGGTCCAGCAAGGAAGAGCACTTGTCAAACATAAACAACAGGCAAATGTCTTCTGCCAGTGACTGTGTCAAGGACTGAAGAGTGATTGTACATAGCTCACTGAATGCAAACTCTGTGTGATACTGTAAATAAAGCAGCAAATACAATCCTTGTAGATATAAGCAGGGAAATATCAAGCAAAAGAAGAAAGGTTGTATTATTTTCATGTATAGCATCAACAAAATCCTTTTTAGAAGAACAGTAACAAGAATTACATTAGCTCCAGAAACCAGGCTTTGTGGCAAGAATCTAGAAAGGCTCAGTTTAAATCTATCCTTTAATGTGTTAAAGATCAACTTGATCATGGCCTTTAAGTATCTGCTTTGGGGAGGGATATGTCATATATGATGGAAGGGGCCTCCTTAATTCAGCGGAGTAAAGACTAGTGAGATGCCAGGAGCAGTCTGGATACTGCACAACATCAAACTACATATACGGTGTGTGATTGAGTGAAGATAATCAAGTAGGAAGACAAAGTGCTTGGGTACCTGATGGATTCTCTGTCACCTGAAGATCGTAAATCAGGACTCGAGTATCTTTCAGGAAGATATGTTTTAGCTCATAGAGAATGGCTTGATGTAGAAATTTTGCAGGCATATGTCCTGTAGACATGCTGGAATATAAGTCTTGAAATACCCAATAAGGAAAAACGAGTCTTTCACAAGGAAAGGACACAGAATTTAGCTTCTAAATCCCTGTTCAGTTTTGTCTGAGGAGCACTTCTCCCCAAGTGTAAAGGAATAATCAGGAGAAGCCATGGGAATCTCCACCAAAATCTGTGTTAGTCATTTAGCTCTGTACTATGAGTCCAACCAAAACAGTACAGCATCCTGTAAATGTTGCATTTCAAACAGCTGAATTTCTGCAAAAATATTGTCTTTATCTTTCGGACAAATATATGGGCTTTGTGATCCTGATAGGAGGATTTTTTATTTTTTGTGTAGCATAGAGAGGTACAACTTATCTATTTAACACGTGGCACTATTTAAGCCAAAAGGAAGTACAAGAATTGCACCGGCATACCACTGTAGATGTACCACTGTATGCCAACCATAATTTTTCTTAGAATGGTTCTTTCCATTTTTTATTCAGGCCAAAAGCCAACCTTTTACAATAGGATTTTTTTGCTTGAGTAAGAGATGGGTTAATTATTTAGAAGTCTCTTCTAGTGAGGGAAAGGTTTCTACTGAGTTATTTTTTCCTCCAGTCATGTGAATTTAAGACTCTGTATCATGATTATCCTTGGGTTTCCAGAAAGCTGATATTCCTCTTACAACACCAGACTTGCAACCTCAACTCACCACTGACCCTTGCATCTGTGCAGAGCTGAACGTACAGCAACAGGCTCCCTCTGTCCTCTGCCACTTACAATACTGGGTAACTAGGACTCACCAGATGAGGTTGATTCATGCCTCTGTATATAAAATTAATATCATACATATAAACTAATACATAACATAAGATATATAATATATAATAAAAAAGTAGGTGAGATATGGTGCTGTACAGCCATCCATACCAAAGGGTTGAGACAAATGCCCACATTGCCCTGAAAACACTCCGAGTTATTTGTGGTATCAGATGTGCTTTGAGATATACTTATGTTCTGAGTCACAAATTTGAGTTGTATTTTCTATCTTTATGTGGCTGTGAGAAACAGGATGCTAATGTGTGGGGAGGAAGGGCAGGAGGAGAAAAGAGGGCAGAGGTTGTTTCTAAAGCTTGACATGAACATTGGTGGCCTTTAGTCTGGAATAAAACTCCGTTTATAGCCCAAAGAGGTACAGAGAAGGAAAAGCATATCCCATACAAAAAGTTTTAATAATTGGAGAAAAATAAGATTCAGAACAAAGTCCTGTGTAAAGCAGCATGAAAACCACTGGTTGGTGCTGCGAAGCTCAGCTGCTTACCTTGGCATGGCTGATACACACACAAACTCAAATCAATTCACTTAAATTTCCCACTGACACCCAGAAATATACTGAGCCTGGGATAGATGCTTCACCCACCTCTCCTGCAGTGTTTGATATTGATTTATTTTTCCTGTTGTCTTTTTATTAATTTTTCTTACACTGTAGAAGGAAAAGGCTCTCTGTAAATGCCCATTTTGGCAGGTTAGACATTCTTTCTTGACTTTTTGAAGTTCTGAAATTCCTTACAACCTGGCATTTTGTATACTAACTTCTGGTTTCAGAGAAAAAGTCTTGTTCACGAAGCAGTTTTGTTTCTGCCCAGTTCTAAGAGTATCTTGACACAGATTCACTTCCAGGGCTTGGGTCACCTATCAAAATCAACCCTTTCTGACACATCTCTGTCCCTCTTTATACGTCTGCTCATCAGAAATGTCATTCAGATGTGGCCTCCTCATAGGGAGTTTTGGTATCTTAGGTGTTTTGAACTTGCTTAGCCATAGCGTTTTGCACCCACTTCATTTCAAACAGTGCTAGGACCTGGACAAGAACAGAAAAACTTAGCTTGCATATAGGGTGACTCCTGAAAGTCAGCAAATCTCCACTGTTTTTCCCTTCCCCACCTTTTTCACCTAATTAGAATTAATTTTTCCCTATATCCTGTGTGCATGTTATTGAAGAGAATTTATATCCCAATCAAGAGCTGGGCAAAAAGAATATCTGATGGAAGACAATGAAAGAGGACTGCCATCAAAAGTAAACCTCTCTGTTGCATGGCTTCTTAAGAAAATTTGAGCAATTAAAAATCTCACCAAGCTGCTTTTTGGTTATTCAACACAGCCCTTCTAGAGAAGCAGCACTGAGGTCTGCTGCATCACGTAAAGAGGGTTGTGAGATGAAGGGATGCAGATTTGTAAGTAAAAACGTAAAGAGGGAGGAAGAGGCAGGAGCTGAAGCTTTTTTTTAACTGTGTGTGGTTTTAATATCCTGAATTTCCAGAATTTATTTTTCTTATTTTGTTGAGATGACTGAACTGCAGAGCAGTTAAATGAGAATATCACTGCCTGGGACACTGCTGGGAGAAATGCATGAGCAGAATGACAGCTCACCCTTACCCCCTCTTTCCTCTTTTGCTTGAATGCCAATATATCTGTGAATGTCCAGAAGCAAATTCTTTCCTCCCCCTCATCTAGCAAAAGCTCATCAGGATCTTGAGAGAGGCTTTGCCTTTGCCATCTGCAACATGAGTAAGAAGTCAAAGCCACTGCAAGGCTGCCTCATGTTTCCATTTTGTCTTCAGCCTGAAATCTGAATGTGTAATTAGCTGGAGCGATCGATGGTGTGAGAGGTGGGTAATGGGCTTCTGAAAAGACATGACAGACAGACAGGGCCTGATTGAGCCACAGCTGTGCTCTGCATTGCTTTGGCACCGCTCAGGGAGCTCAGGCAGCACAGGCAGAGTGGCAGTGGAAGGATCAGACCTGGGGCAGAGCCAGAACAGACATTATTTGTAACACCCTTGTTTATTTATTGGACATGGGGAGTTGTAGCACCCATGCTCACCTCTCAGCAGTTTAAGCTGATGCTGGACAGGCACTGCAACACACAGAGGAGCTTCCACTGGCACCCAAGCTGCTGAAATCACAGCAAATAGCCAAAATCTTTCACAGGTGCAAAGGGTCTGGTAGGGCCCAGCCAAGTGCTCCTGGCTCCAAGTGGTGCCAAACAGCGGAACCTGTCAGCCCAGCCTTGTGCCTTGGCTGGTGAGCCACCGACACACCTCCACTCCCAGCACTTGACCAAAATGTGCTGAAACTGCAGTTTCTTGGGTGCTCTGCCATGAGGGCAGAGCAGCACCAGCAGGACTGCAACACCCATGGCTCTTTTGGGTGCTATTACATATCAGTTAATGTCACATTCCCATCACCGCATCCCATACATACATGGTCTTTATCACCAGCTTCTTACATCTCAAGCATCTCCTCTCCTGTTTATGACCCAAAGAGAGGAGTTTTCCCAAGCATCAGATTAAACTCCATCAATAACTACTCAGGGATTCTTTTAAAATAGTTATAAGCTCTCAAATATTTAGCAGCATTTATTACTGTCTGTGAGACATTGTCTCTGTGACAATGCCACCTCCCAAAACACGTCACATACCTTCTCTTGCTTCCACCGACTATAAACAAATCCTGCCATGAGAAATCCAGTCCTACAACCTCATTCAAGGAACAGTCTATTCAAAAACTATTTTCATTTACTAAGATGCTCACACCTCTGGATCATATTCTCTGATACTTTTTCATAGCAACTGTGCAATGCTGAAGGGATAAATTACCTCAGTATTAAACACCAGCAGTGGCAGCTCATGTCTCTCATGTGACCTTGGGCAAGTGACTTTATCTGTCCTGGCTAGTGCAATGAGGGTGACTTACATCTCAGCTTTCCCTACCAGGCTGCTGTGGGTTTGTGTCAGGTACTGTAGTGATGTGGGACACAGGTAGAAGCAGCTCATGATTAGGCTGATCTTCGTGCATCTGAGCAGCAGCTGCCCCAAAATAGACATCCTCATGTTTGAATATTCTGGCCTTCAAAACACCTTCTGGCAGCAAGGCAGGGGGCTACAAGAGATTCCTGAGCCAAGGCAGAAGGCACAGACTTGCATTGGAGCTAAGGTCAAGACCACGTCCCACCACTTGTGGCCAGGAGGGCAAGGGGCAAGGAGAAGCAGTCCAGTTGTGCAGGAAAAGTAACTTGAACCTTAACCCTAAGCCTCACCTTAACCCTACCTCCACCTGAGACCAGGGAGCCAGAAGCAGCTACAGAAAGAGCTGACAGAAAAATTTTCCTGTCTTTTTCTAAGACAGAAAAATCAGCCTAAGATGGTGAGAACACCAGGGCTCCTCTGGATTTTGAGATGAGCATGCCTTTTCTGGCTTTTAACCCATGAATTCAAGCTTTCCTGTGGTGCCATAAGTGCCCAGCAAATCAAGAACAGATTTTCAGGGTGCCTGGCATGGGGAAAGCCGGGCAAAGTCAGTAGTGCCCATCAAAGCCCTGAAAACAAATCAAGGCCGAGGCACAACTGTAGTCCCTCACAGAGCAGCTTTGCTTGCATGTATTGATAATGTGCAGTCATGACTGGAGAAGATAAACCTCAGCGAGGAGCACTTTTTTTCTTTTTTTCCTCTCTCTTTCCGTCAACTGATTTCCTTCAGTAAGCCTGAGCTGCTGTATGTAGCTTGGTCACACCAGCAAAAGGCTGCCAAATCCACATTTTGGGAACAGAAAAATGTGGAGTCTTTAGGAATAGGTATTTTCAAGAGCCACTATAGGGCTTGCCCCACAGGAGGAGAACTGGAATAAGTCTGTTTTGAAGCCCAAGTAGGAGGCAAATGCAGAGGAACTGCCCATGGGACAGGTGGAGAGCCCATCTCTGAGCCAGACAAAGAAGGATTTGCTCAATGACGGCTCAACAAAGGTTTCTATTTTCATTGAAAATCCAACAGACCCTAATTGAGCTTAACCCGTCCCTGAGGAAATCACATTTTACTAGGGCTTACTGGCAAGAGAAGTAAGAAAATCCAGTTTTCCCAGAGAAATCTCACAAGTTGGGTTGGGGATGCCGAAAGGCATAGCATTGCTTCTGGTTCCTTTGCTCTGTGCAAAGGCACTGTTGATTCTTCTTCTGGGGAAATGGGATCTCAGGAATAGATCTATGAAGGAGAGCGTTTGCTGAGCCATGCAGCCAGGCGAGACACACAGCAGGAACAGGAACATGAGCACCATGAGGCTGAAGTCCTATCTTGGCTGCCTTTCTTGGCTGCCTTCACCACTCCATGCAATCACCAGCATCCCCCTGGCCTTTCTACATTTCTGTAGATGGAATGTTTTCTGCCTGCACAGTCCTGGTTCAGTCAGTGCAGACTCCCTCCAGGATCAGCACCTTTGGATGCTTTACCAGCAAAGACAAACCATGGGTCAAACTCACAGCACAGGGATCAGCCCCATGTAGAGGCAACCCAAGACCAGCAAAGAGCCACTGGGCACATGCTCCCCATCTCTATTCCACTGGGAATGAGGGACTGTAAATCTGCCACTCCTGGTAAGGTTATGATCCTGCCATGCATCAGCCTGAAGGAGCAGCACAACATGCACCAGGGTGTACAAAGCACTGCCTTTGATGTGTTACAACAGCTTGGAAATGAAAACAGAGTGCTTGCAAGAGGAAATTAGGGCAGTGGAAAACAAGTGTGGAAAGGTTTTTTATTTATTTATTTTTATTTTATTTTTTCCTTCCATTGAAAAAAAAAGAAAAGGCACTGGGTGACACTGTTTTCCCAGCTGGTGGCTGGCTGAGATGGACCTCTCCAGGGAAGAGCACTGAGGTGCCTGTCCTTCTTCAGATATGCCACCCACATCCTGGTGGAAGGGAAATACAAAATCAGACAGGATAATGAAAATATTCACCAGGGCCTTTTGCTGCTACCCTTGTCCTGTTTGACTCTATCCATGGGCTCAGAGCAATAAAAATCATTTCCAAACAGAGCAGTCAGGACTATTTGGAACACCCTCCCCTCTGCTTGCCAAACAGTTTATTTTTGCTCCTGATATTTTTATTCTTATTGAAGCTGAGATACAGACACAGAATACCAGCTCCAGGCCAGATTTGTGTTGCAAATTGATGTTGCTTTACTGTGGGTGGCACATTTACATCACTTTACACCAGCTGGAGAGCTGTTAGCCTTGAAAACCTTGAAGGAGAGACGAATTTCAGCTGAAATCACTGCAACTGCTTTCTGCCCAGTCTATCTGCAATGATGTTTATTCCTCTAGTTTGTAGTTCAATAAACCCCAGTGCTCAGAGGGACATTTATACCTAGGGCTGGCAAATGCACCTTTTGGCACATTTCTCTCTAAAAGTCTAAGGAAAGTACTATACTGGAAGAGGAAAACCTCTTCGACTCCACCGTGCTATAGTGTGCATGCTGTACTCCTTGCTGACTTATGGAGTAGCCAGCTAATGCACCAGCCACAGAACTGTTCACTTCAATTCCATGCACACAGACACTTCTCTTACCTGGAGATGCTTAATCCCTCTCTGAGGGCTTCTAAGCAAGGTGCTTCCATGCTGTCTTGCAGCAACAAACTCCAAAAATATCCTACTTCAAATGAGGCCTTCTTTGTCCATTTTTATCTGCTAAGAGTTGTTTTTATCAGATGCTTCCCTTTACCTCACCAGCTGAACACCTTGAAGATGCCCAGGCACCAGATCTGGGTGTCAAATACCAGGTGGAAGGTGGTCCACTTTGGCAAAACTTAGAAGCCCATCCTTCAGGTGAGACCCAGTGAAGGGCTGAGCATGTTCCTCTTCTCCTTGTAATGCCAGGATGGAAATCTCTGGGCAATAAATTATATCACTTTTCCTTAGAAGTGGTGAGAGTGACAACACTGTGCTTATCACCTGCCTGACAGAAAAGTAGATTCAGTCACTACTTCGGGGAGCTGGGAGCAGCTTCAACACAAGAAGCAGCTGTCCTCATGTTGCTCACCTGATAGGTATTGCCTGCTCCCAGCTGCTGCACAGGAGCAGGGTGGGATTCTCCCAGGGACAAATGCACTTTGGCTTGGATTACTTTGCTAGACTCTTTCTCAGATGCTTCTTCTCAAGCTCTGGGGCCTGGAGGGTTTCTTCCTGGGCTCCTGTGCACCTTCTCACATGGACCACCCTCTATAGAACTCCAATTGTAAAAAAAGAGGGAAAATTAAGATGCTTTCAATTTAAATTTCAACTTCAATGATGTAAAATAAGCTTCATTTGGAAACACAGATCACCTGCAACCAGCCAGGTCCTCTGCCCAGGTCCCTCTTTGTTGAGTCTCCAATGAATGCTTTGCTATTTTTAGGTCAGTTCACGGTGGCGCAGTCTTTGCCTTTTTTGTGGTTTGGGGTTGTTTTGGATTTTTTGGTTTGTTTTAAACATTTTTTCTCACTTTTTCTGCCATGAAACTATGAGTGGTCAACAGATGGTGATAGCATGAGTCCTGTTAGTCATCACTCAGGTGGCTCTCAGAGTTGGATGCTGGTGGGGAGCCTCGGTGGGCTGAGAGGTTGGAGGGTCAGATGCTGCAGTGTCAGTTCTCCAGGGGCTTTCATAGCATCTGCTTCCATGAGGAGTTTTGAGATATTTGGTGGCCAGTGCTTTTTTCAGCTTATGAAAAGCTATTAAAAGAAATGTGCAGCAATGACTGGAGCCATTTAGCATGGATGTCCCTTCCAAATTTGTTACTTCTACAGTGCCTGAGTGCAGCTATGGACTGACAGGGTGGTGGTGAGGAAATGCATAAGAGATCAATTAGCTCGCAGATGAAAATCATTAAGTATTAGGGGCTTAATGGGATTTTTCTACCAACCAAAAGTCTCCTGGGAATCTGACTGACATCATCTATGAGGCACTGAGCTTGAGGCAGGACATGGTGTTTGGGTCAGTGGGACACACTGGTATCTCCCCAGGCTTACCTTGAGAAGGGTCAACCCTGTGACGAAGAGCAATTCTCTCCCCCTCCTCCAGATTCCTCCCAGAGGAAAAAGGTTCCCTGAAGAGTGGTCAGGGCCTGTTCTTCTGGTGGAAATGTTGTCTTGTCTCTCCAAGAAGTCCAGAGACTGGAGTGCCAATGTTTTCCCCAACTCTGACTGAAGTGCAGCTGTAGGTGAGGTGTGGATAAACACTGGTTGGGGCAGAAAAAGTAGCCCTGGGGTAGGGAGGGCTAGGCTCTGAGATGAGTACACCTCTGATTAATACGTTCTTGATTTGGCATTCAGAGTTATATATATATGATTTGGTATTTTTATATGTGTATATATATATATACACACACGCACCACTTAATTAGGCTGAGAGTAACTGCTGGATCCTTGCCCAAGTTAGACTTGGGGTAGGAAGCAACATTTAGGTCCTGCAAGTGCTGCTAGTTCGAGAATAAAACAAAGTGTGCTGGTATATCTGGGTCACTCTCCCCTGCAGGAGAAGGTATTTTAGACAGCGGAAAAGCACTTGCCTTGCCCTTGGCACTTATGGCTGCATCCCACCTCCCATCCAAGGATGCTGGAAGCCAAATTGCTCAAAATGAAAATGAGACATCAGGGAAATGGTTTGGCCTTCTCCGTCACTCATGGCTGTGTACCCACCTCTTCCCTGGCTCTCAGAGAGCAATTTAGACTGCAAAGCTTCCTTGCCTCGCTGCTGTTTTTTTGTGTGTTTTTAGAGAGCTGGTGCAGAGCATGAGCAGGCTGCAGGCTGCCCCCTGGGGAGAAGGGCATAACTCAAAGCTGGCTGGGGACAGTCCTCTGTAAAATAAAAATATAAGTAAAAAGGAGAAGGAACTCTCAGCAGTGTAGCTGACCAGGTAGAAAAGCAAAGCAAACACAATTTAAAATTGCACCTTGAAAAATTGAATGTGAGGCATATTTGATTTCATTAACATCAATTTAGATGATGGAGCAGTGCCAGAACAGCTGAAACATTTTGATTCTATACACTTACTGAGAAATGCCAAAGGGAAACATCTTTTAAATAAGCACTTACTTCCTATTTGGGAAGCAGGATGATATTTTTTCATTTAGTCTGGACAAAATCATCACTTACCATTTCTGTAGCCCTGGACTGTACCCTCTGACTGGTTTTCCCGCTGTTATATTGCAGGAAAGTGGTAGTGCCAAAAACATTTGAAATGCAGTTGCAGGGGCGATAGAGCAGCAGGGAGGTGTCACCAGTGCTTGGGAAAGGTCTGAGTGTCACCTCTGTCTGCTCCCCAGTATAACAAGGCTAACGTCAACAACCAGCTGCCTCAGCGAGGCTCTGCTGGGAGGCATGGAGCTGGGAGCTGTGGCTGAAAGGTCTCCACTACACAAGCACACTGTCAGTGGGCTAATGCACCATCTTGGCTAGGTCCATCACTGGTAGTTTATTTATGTCAAAAATGTTTAAAAGCTATGCGGGCTGTCTGGAGCATTAAGAACAACTTACACAGGAAAAGAAACAAGCTTTTCTCTTCTAACCCAACATCCTTGCATTGGATATTGCAGGCTATAAAGTACTCATAGAAAATGAAAGTACCAGAGGGTGTTTTCTGAGGTGCAGTGTGGTTTCTGGACATCATAGGCAAGAAATGGTCCAGGAAAGGGCTGGGAACAGAAGGCTGAGCTCAGTGACAACAAATTGGTCAGAAATGCAACAAACCAACAAAGAAGCACACTGAGACCCTGTGACTGATGGCTTTTCAGACCAAAATTTACTCTTTCCCAGGCAAAAATCTTTGCACAAGCCTGGGGGGGGGAGGGAGGAAGATCAGGAGCTGCATAAACTGCTGAGTGTAAAGAATACAGATTATAAGAGGAACACAAAACTACTGCAGTGTGTTTGGCATTAGCCATGTCTGCAGGGAGACCGTGAACCTGATTCCCACAGGCAGCATCTTTTGCATGTAAAAGACAAAAAAAATGGTACATAAAGGTCCTTTTTGAGAACATGGACCTAGGGATTTGGAGGAAGCACCACATTATCAGAGCAGCCACAGCAGTTCAAAGCTATGACCCAGCAAACCTAGATTCTCACTTCCAGAAACCCAGAAGAATGACCACTGCTATGCTTTGGTGTGGAGCTCCTCAGCTTAGTCTCATGCCGTGCACTTCCCTGCTTTCTTCATGATGGAAGAAGCTGCTGAGGGCAGAAGTCCCAAGGATGGCAGGAGACCCAAGGACATCAGGAGAGTCACCCTCTTTGTCCTTTCTGTGCCAGCTATGACTTCCATTCTGCCTCCCTGCCCTTGCTGCCCAACTTCTACCTGGCTCCTCACATGGAGCCACATTGCTGATCATCCATCGTTTCAAGGTGCCAAGACCCACACCTTCTCCTGCACATGCCAGGAGCACATGATGTGGCAGGAGGCATTGCAACTGCAGCCTGGGGAGGGGAATGAACAACCAACATCCCTGGGGTCTCTTACAAGACCTAAAGCCATTTTATTTTGCCTTGTACAGAGGATATGACTCAAGGCTTGATGAGCTAACATATTCTGACAGGCTTGGCTATGGCTGCTTGTTGCCCTCTACATTGAGCCACAGAAGACTGTCTCAGTTTAAGAAGAATCAATCTGTAGAAAAAGTAAATGAAGATTTAAACACAGCATCATGGTTGCAGTGTGGAAGCCCCTAGATGCTGCAAACTAATGCTGCAGTCTTGTGGCTGAAGCCATGGTTGGCTGAAGCCTTCCCCAGATTCTCTGCCCCAGCAGTGAGGGTGGCTCTGCTGCAGTGCCAGCCCTGCTAGCAGCACAGCTCCTCTCCAAATGCAATTTGAGATGTCCTTTAAGAAAACACAATCTTTAAAAATGCTTTTGCTTTGAAGTAGGTGTCTGTGAAGGTCTGGCTTAGATTACAATTACATGAACAAACAAGCCAGCAGAGCCACGAGCGAGCCAGTATAGTTACTCAGTGGATGCAGTCCTGCAGGCAAATGAGTGTGCTCTCTCCCCAAAACAAATGAGAATGGACCAGTTTTGGACATGAAGAGATGCTCTGCAAATTATAGGCAATGCAGGACCAGAAGGCAGGTATTCCCATTCCTGGCTCAGACCTCTGCCACACTATACTACTGCCTGCACATTTGTCCAAATACTTCCCTGGCAGAGATTTAATAGTCAGGTTTTTCTGTTTAGTTTTTGTCAATGCATATTTAAGTTCTGTTTGGTATTTCTGATGTAGACATCAAGCTCTTGAAAAAGTGGATCCCAACTTTTATTTATATGCTTTGCAGAGCAACATTGTTTTTACAGGTTTCTCTAAATAATATTGTGCAGGTTAAAAACCAAATGAACAATTTTGATGGCAACGCTGAAAGCACCAACGTCCAACTCCTCCCAGCAGCACATCCCTCTGAGCACTGCAAGGCCAGCAACACATCAGCATCCCATAGGATCTGTCCTGCTGAAGCTGTTTGCCTTGCTGTAGAAACAGGCAAACATGTTTTCCAACTGCAGTCCCAAGAGTTATACAGGTTTGCTTGGGTTTCCAATCCTTTACATACATATGTAAGAAAGGAGCTGTTTTCTGCAGCAAAAGATGTTTTATGAAGGCAGGCAGTGGTGGTGGAGATTGGCATGAACTCCTGAGAGCCGGAGCTGAGGTGATGTGCCTCCTGCATGATTACATGCCCTGAAGATCCTGTGCTTGGTGCTGGGGTGTTTAAACACAGACCTTGAGAAATAGATAGTCAGGCAAAACTGTTGGCTTTTGCCACCAAAATTCAAGGCAAATTAATACCATCAGTCACCCTTGAGACTGTGGAGTTATGTACAGGGAAATCAGCTTGTCTGAAGAGGGAACTTTATAAAGGTGCCGTACAAGGCAAGGAGATAAACGGGTCAGTGTTTTTCATCTTCTTTAGATGAGCATAATCAAGGCAGGGCAAAGCAGGGATAATGAGATGATGTGTTCATTTAAAACAAAGAGGCATCTTTTTTGTTAGGGAATTTCCTTTTTATTTTGATTTGCATTTTAAATTGCATTACAATATAAAGATAAATGGTGGTCCACTGATACTGACTTCTCTGCACATCCAAAACCACAGCTCTCCCGTGAGACAGCATGCATCAGGGAGGATCCACTTTGGCTTTTCCAAGATCATGCCTAGATTTTGTCCCTGCATGGTGGCAGCTGGCTCCAAGCATTCCAGTTGTCTTCTTGCATGTGCTTCCAAGGTGTTCAGGATAGCCTTCCTGTGAACCTTCTCTGCTTGTAGGCTCATCCAAAACCAATTCTTTACTCCTTTTAATTCCTCTTCCAACATCATAGCTCAATTCTTTATGGTGTTTTGGGGGGTTTTTTGCTGTAAATGTCTCTCAATGATGTTTTCTGTAACTTACACCTTTTTTTTTTCAATCTAGAAGAGGTTCCGGGACATGATTTGTGTGAAAGATGCCAGAAAAAGCAGAATCAGGGAAAAAATGGCTCTTTTTATTCTCTCTCTCTTGATTGATTAACCTTGAAGGCACAGATGGAAAAGCCAGTAACATCAATAAAGGCGAGCACAGAGCATTGGAAAGGGAGAAGTGACGCTGGTACCCCCTGATTCTTCTTTTTAAAATGCAGAATGGAGAAGAAAGAGGATTTTTTTTCACATTTGGCTTTCTGGGCAAGTGGTTACTGAGGGCTGCCATGTTGGGCTGCAGAGGGAATCCCAGCACCCATGGAGTTTTATGCTTTGATTTATGGTGCTGGTTCAAACCTCCTTGTGCATGCAAAAAAAAAAAACAATCCCAAGAATACTGTATTTTTCTGTGCATGCTCCCCCATAGGGTGCTTTTCCAGGTACCACCTGAAGCACTGATAATCATCTTTATGCACAGGGTTGGGTTTGGTCCCTTCACTGCATCAGTGAAACCCGCAGATACAGGTGTTCCCACACAGGTCTCAGCAGATAAATAACCAGCAAAGATGAAAAATTATGGTTCAAACCAAACTGCTGGAGTTAATCCCTTCAAGCTCAGGATTTTGAGGGCAGGGAGGAAAACTTTCAGTACGTCTAATTCAGGCAATTGGATTTTAATCCCTGCACTGATCAAATGATACAAACCCGTGTTTCCCTCTCTTGGGGCTGGCACGCCCAGGGCACAAGAGCTGGGAAAGAAGCCAGGGAAAGGATTTCAGGTGAGTCTGAGGAAGAAGTTTCCACTGAGGCTGGCAAATCCAAAGGCTGTCAAAATTTGGAGGAAATAAAATTATTTCACCCATCCATTTCCCCAGCACCATCTCTACCTCCCTGCCCTGCTAGACCCTCTGTCCTCCCTCAGCGTACAAGGGCTCCTCATCCATCCCACGCTGTTGCAGGAGAGTTCTAAAATAATTTTAGAGCTGAATTTTTGCACTGAACATGCCCAGGAGTGAGGGCATGGGAGCTGAAGAGGTGCATTGTTGGGAGAACAGTCATTTCCTAAACAGCACAACCACATTCACACCACCATTCACAATCAGAGAGGATTGTTTGACCAGGAAACATGCAGAAAAAAACATACACAGTGAGGTACCCATGGAAAAGTCACTTTCCCCACATCTGGACCCACCAAGATATGTTTTCACCTGCTTGTTTGGCCCAGGCTCAGTCACCACTCCCACATGCACAAACCCAGCTGATGGTATCCTCATGGCAGTGTTCTTCCCTTCTTTTTTTCCTATTTCTCTTTGGGAAAGTTTCTTTTGGAAGGGAAATAGGATCATGGCTGTTTTGGCAAAGATGGGATTGTAGGATAGGTTCCCTGCCCCAACATCTGATGCCAGATTGAACAGCAGGGATGGGGAAACATCTCTGCAGATGGCAGGATCTAGCTTTGATGCTTATTTCCAAGGAATAATGCAGCTATACTGCAAGCACAATGTGCCTGGGGAGCAAGGTAGTTGCAATACACCTAAAGGGAGAGTTTAAGTAAACAAAGTGGGTTATACAGCAGCAAAAGCTTGGGGGCAGGCGTTATTGCTGTTGTGGCATGAAAAGATGAGACTTCACATCTCTAGCAGTGTCAAACCCTCTTTGCTTCCCTGAGAGTGTCTTCAGAGAAGCACTGGGATAGAAATGTATGTGCTCTGGGGCAGGGGAGAGATGTTGGATGTGGAAAGAGGCACCCATGGGAGTTTAGCAACTCTTCACCAGCATTTTTATCCTGTCTTCTGGAAATGCCAGCTCAAGGCTGTGCATCAGGCTGGAGGGTCTCTGGTAAGTCTCTTGCTGTGGTGTGACACAGGGATGGAGTGGTGTCAGAGCTGTGCAGCTGTTGAGAGACTAGCTGAGGTGCAGGTGATGGGTGCACAGAAAGGGGACCTGGGGAGAGCCCAGGGATGACGCAGCTGACACTAAATAGCGGGGGGGGGGGCAGCAAGAATTTGAGGGAGAAAGGGCTGAAAGCAAAGGAGTCCAGTGCATCAGGAGATAAAAGCGTCACTGTAAAAAGTAGTGATGAACATGGGTGCAACCCTATAAGACATTGACATAGAGGTTTCCAGAAGAGGAGGACATAATTGCCATTGCCCAAAGCCCAGGCCAGCCCTGCCTGCAGGCAGAGAGGAAGCAGAATGAGCGGCTACATCAGGACCAGCCCAAGGAAGGAAAGGAAAAACAGTGGGGGGAAAAGTGCCCAAAAGCAAACGATACCATGGGCACTGGCTGGCAGCTGTGGGAGGGACCATGCTGTGACTGACAGTGCAATTGCTCTCATAGTGGCGCTGCTGTTCCCCAACAAGACAGCTCCATCTCTCTGTTCAAGACCACACAGGGTAGACCCCACCCCAGGAGCCCATATGCAGTGCATTTGAGCCTCCACTTCCCAGTGCATGCAGGAAAGGCTTCCCCCGTCCCACTGGAATGATGTCCTCTTCTCTGTCAAGGCTTCATATCGCAGCGGCTCCCAGCAGCTACTTTCTTGTGAGTTGGATCAAGCAAGGAGCGAGCAGAGTTTGAGCAAGCAGGGAGAAAGCCGGGTTAGAGCTAGAGGTGGGGAGCTCACCAGCAGCATCCCAGCACTTTCCAGTGGAAAGGAGCAGATGCAAACAAACATCTTGGTTCTGTTGTGGTGCTCCTTTTGGTGAATCCTTCAGTATTTCCAAAACGGTGGCACATGAGGTGTTGGTCTTGTGGTGAGGATGGCAGGTATCCATCTGTGCTAAGCACCTGTGCCTAACGACCTGTGTGAGATGGCAGTTCTTACATAGACTGACAACCAACAGCAGATCTTAAAATCACAGACTCACAGAATGGTTTGGGTTGGGAATAACCTTCAAGGATCAGTTAGTCCAGCCCTCCTGCCATCGACAGGGACATCTTTCATGAGGTTTCTCAAAGCCCCATCCAACCCGAACTTCAATGCTTCCAGGGATGGGCCATTTACAGTTTCTCTGGGCAACCTGTTCCAGTGTCCTACCACCCACATTGTAAGAAAATTTCTTCCTTGTACCTACCCTAGATCTACCCTCTTACTTTAAGACTGTTGCCCCTTGTCCTGTCACTACAGGTCTTGATAAAAAAATTAAAAAAAAATCCCCATTTTTCTTAGAATCCAACTTTATGAATTGAAAGGTCACAAGAAGGTCTCCAAGAGCTTTCTCTTCTTCAGGCTGAAAAACCCCAACTGTCTCAACCTTTCTCCAATTCTCTACCTCTCTGAGTATTCCCATGGCCTCTCTTTGGGACCCGCTCTAACAGGTCCATGTCTGTCTTATACTGGGGAGCCCAGAGCTGAACAGAGTACTCCAGGTGGGGTCTCAAGGGGGAAGAGTAAAAGGGGAGTACCTTGTTACTGGACCTGCTGGCCACAGTGCTGGTGATGCCCTCAGGACACAATTGGCTTTCTAGGAAACAAGCACACACTGCCAGCTCTTGTTCCATTTGTTACCCACCAGTATCCCTTTCTCAGCACGGCTGCTCTCAATCCATCCATCCTCCAGTCTGTACTGATTTCCTTCTGCGGAGGGGGCAGCCAGACACTGACATACAAGCCACCAAGTTTTCTGCTCACAAAGCAACCAGGGTGTCCTTATACCCCAGTGGTAGCAAAGGCAGTGGGGTTTGTTATTATTCTGGTGTTTTTTTTTAATTTTGCTCATATCTTTGGGGTCCTTGTCAAAGTTAGGAGATGCTTTCCACCTGTTAGGAAAGCTTTTGGCTGATAGTCAGCAAATTGTAGCAGGTGAGGAAGGGAGAAGTTATGAGGAGAGAGAGGATGAACATAGTTTATGGGCAGAGAAAAATAGAAAGGAAAGGAAAGTGAATAAACCAGCTTCATGTCTCACTTTGTGAGCTCAGTTCCTCCATAGCTACTGTAAGAGGCTGGCTCTGCAGAGCAGCTCTTGTCAGTGGTGCAGGCTCTTGCCTGTCCCTCTGATGTCCTGGCAAGGTGGTTGAAGGTAGGTTTGAGTCTGAATGTGATTTAGCTTTTGCTGAAGATCTGCCTTCTTCCACCTTCATGCAAGGTTTGAGGATCCCCAGGAAGGTCCATTCTCAGCGTCAAAGACAGCACTGAATGAGATGGATAGCAAAAATGAAGCCAGCCCTTCCCTTGATTGCCTTCCCCACCCAGTACAGTCAGAATGAGCTGCTCCCTGGCCACTAGCCAAAGCCAGTAGGCAGCACTGAGGTATTATGGGACTCAGTGTGTCCAGTTGAATCCTCCTGCACCCTTTTCCTTGTCCTTCTCCTTCAGAGCGAGCCCGGGATTATCTGCACAAGACAGGACGCTTCATCGTCATTGGTGGCATTGTCTCACCCGTGCACGACTCGTATGGGAAGACGGTGGGTTGTCCCCATTTTCACTTTCTGCTGCCTACATACTATGGTATCTCTGAAGCCAGGGGCAAGCACTGGACAGCACTGCATGCACCTGTCCTTTCATGGACCTCATCTGCCTGGAGTAGCTCTGGACCATGGGAAAGTCTCCAAGGGGAGAGAGATGATGAAAACACTATTCAGAAGCTGCAGCAAGACCCTATTACCAGCCAGAGTACTAGACAGCAAAGAGAAATGTTCTCTCCCAAAATGTTGGTGATTATCTTGTTGGGTTGTTTTGGGGTGTGGGGTTTTTTTTGAAGCTTTTGTTTTTTGGAATGATTTCAAAGCAACAATGCAAACAAGGGCCTCTAAAAGCACTTTCTAGGGTGGGGAAAAATCAAATTAGGAGAGTAAAGAGTTTTCTCCTCTCCTGAAAGCTGTAGAAATTTCATCAAGAAACCACCATCCCTATTCTGGCACCACTGCAGTGCAGGGCTGAGAGTGGTGGTGCTGAGAAAATATCACTGACCAGTGCATAACCAGGGCTTAAGCAAGTCAGGGACTCCTCCCCTCTGGCAAACAGGAACTTGGATAAATTTTTGTGAGCAGGAAAGAGTCATTCTGGCCTGTCTCATCTGAATAAGCCCAATACTCTGCTCTGGGAAGGTTTGCAAGCCAAGGCTGGCCAGGGCACGATGCTTGCTTCCCATAACTGTTCCTCCATCACCTTCTCTTGCAGGGCCTGGTTTCAAGCCGGCACCGCCTGACCATGTGCCAACTGGCTGTCCAGTCCTCTGACTGGATCAGGTGAGTGGCAGAGGCCACACCTGCAGCAGCACCAACAGCCGCTGCCTCTTCCCTGACACTGTGATGGTAAAGTCCTGCATGGAAAGTGGAAATGCCACCAGCTGCTAGAGCTCCAGGATGGACTTCCTCTCCCAGCCAAAGCTTAACTAAAAACTGGGGGTCTTCCTCTCCTACTCCACCAGAGAACCAACACGTGTTACACCATCCTTGAAGGGAGATCTTTCACTTCAGGGGATCATGCAACACCCCCCCTCCCCCATTGAATCTGTGGTGTCTGGGTAGACTCAAAGTCACCCAGGCCACCCCAGCCTTCTGCTGCGGCACCTCCCCATTCTATACCTGTAGCACCAGCCCACAGTCTCTCTCCTTCCCAGCACTGCCACATGACATGTGGTGGCTGAGGTGGGATCAGGAACATCTTTGGGCTGTCCTCAGAAAACAGGGTTGTAACACATGTAACTACATTCAAGCCAATGAAAGCTGTTTAGCTGGGTACAGAGTGGGTGGATGTCCAGGCACATATTCAGGTTCCCAAAGCTATTTGGGAGAACTGAACTGGAGTACTAAAGAAAGGACATGGTCCATGGCAGTGCTGGGCGAGTGATGGTGGCTGCTCACAGCACTGCTTCGCTGTCCCAGTGTGGAGAAGGCAGCATGGCCAGGAGGTCAGGCAGTGACATCAGCCAACCATGTTGCTTTGCTGTGCTCCACACAGGGTGGACCCCTGGGAGTGCTACCAGGACACCTGGCAGACCACCTGCAGCGTGCTGGAGCACCACCGTGACCTGATGAAGGTGAGGCAGCCCTTGTGCCGTGGGTGCACCTGGGGTGAGGCTATGGGGAAAGTGCAGGAGTGCAAGTGCTCTTGCACCAGCATATGAACATCAGCAACTGAAATTTGGCTGGGATGGGCAGATGACATGCAAGAACACGCCAGAAATTCTGACCCACAAGAGGTGTGAAATACCTTGTCAGAACCACTTTGAGCTCCTATCACTGATGGCAAAAGCAAATTGAGCCCTCCAGATGGAGCCAGCAGCAATCTCAGGCCCATGAACACCAGGAGGGGAGTGCGGTGAAGGCAACGATGGGCATAAGCAAATAATTAATGCTGAATTCTTGCTCTACCCTGAGGGAAGGAGAGGTAGACGAACACCCCCACTCACCAGTGTTGTGGTTTAAGCATGGCCAGCAATTAAGTACTTAATTGCTGCCTGCTTACTCTTTCCCCATCCCCAGTGGGATGAGGGGGAGAATCAGAAGAAAGTTTAAAACCCATGGATTGAGATAAATACAGTTTAGCAATTGAAATAAAAGTAAAACATAATGATAAAAGGAAATAAAGAGAGAGGGAGGGAGAGGAAGGAGTAAACCCTGCCTTCCTTACCCCCCAAAAAACCCAAGTGATGCACAGTACAATTGCTCACCACCTACTGACTGATATTCAGCCTGACCCGAGCAGCGATCTGGGCCTTCTGGGTAACTCCCCTCAGTTTATATACTGGGCATGATGTGCTGTGGTATGGATGCCCCTTGGCTAGTTTTGGTCAGGTGTCCTGTCTTTGCTTCCTCCCGGCTTCTTGTGCCCCTCATCACTGGCAGAGCATGAGAAGCTGAAAGTCCTTGAGCAGGGTAAATGCCACTGAGCAATAACTGAAACATCGGTGTGTTACCAGCATTGTTCTCAGACTAAATCCAAAACACAGCACTGCACCAGCTACTAGGAAGAAAATTAACTCTATCCCAGCTGAAATCAGGACAATCAGCTAAGATGGAACTGATATATGAACCTGACAGTGACTCAGCAGGAAAATCCAGCATCTGGGAGGTCCCTGGAGAGCACAAAACCCAGGAGAAAAAGTCCCTCCAAAGCCCAGGCAGGTCTGAGAGCCAAGAAGGAAGGTGACTGCCCTTGGGTGACCACAGGGAGGGAGAAACAGGACTGCTGCCAACACTTGGATATACTGAGCAAATCAAGGACAGGAAATGGATAAGACAGCATCTTACAAACTCATGGGCAGCCCAGACAGGAGGCACAGAGGCAGCATTAACCAGCCTGGCAGGACGGCTAGTGCATCCAGTGACTCTGGTGTCAAAGCCAGGGAGCCTGTAAAGTTGCCTTCCTTGTCCTGCAGGAACTGGTGGAGGAAAAGAGGTCATGTTTGCTCCCGTGGTAACATGTAAGCTTCTGGCTTTGCACCACCAATTCATCAGACACTGTATTTTTATTTATTCAGCAGCAGTTATGAGCACCTCCATGTGACGGGGACAATGCCAGCTGCAGACAGCATGGCTGCAGTCTTGCCAGCCTCATGAGTGCATGCACACAAAAAGTTACTCCCGCCATACCCAGCCTTAATCACAAGTCATTATTTGCAGGGTCCTGCTAGCCCTAGCTCTATCTAGTGAGGTTGGATGGGTCTGGGGATCCTAAAGTGAGATTGGAGTTACATGTCACTGGAGATAACTTCAGCTTGGGTTGCAGAGGCTCAGTACAGAGTCATAAAGATTTTGGGACGCAGCTGGGGTGAAGGCACAGTTCCAGTTCTATCTCTCCTTTGTTGCAGAGAGTGACTGGCTGCATCCTCTCCAATGTCAACACACCCTCCATCACCCCTGTGATTGGCCAGCCCCAGAATGAGTCCTCACAGACCATTTACCAGAACAACAACGTCTCCAGCAAGCCCACTGCGGGTAGGTGGCAGCTGGGTAGGGAAGAGGGGGATGAACGTCCATTCCTCACCTCCTAGCCAGGGCTGCCAAGCTTTAGGAACAGTGCTTCATCATCTTATTTTTGGATCAGATCACTTGTCAGTCTCCAAGCCCAGGGTTGGGTGAGGACACGATGGAGGAGTTAGTGTCCAGTACAGCAAGGGGAGATGAGAATAGTTTAAAATAGCTGTGAAATCTCACTGGCCTTCAGCTGAGTGATGTCCACATGGTGAAATCAGCTAAGAGAAAAGCTACCTGGTACTCACAGACTGCATGAACTGGCAGGAAAAGTGGCATGGCTGGATCCCCCAAGAGCTGGTGTGATGTAGGACACAGAGGTATTAGCTGAGGATAAGAGGGGACATTACTTAAATCCCATTAAAATTAACATCTTGTGATCTTTTTAGTGATTTTAGCTGTCCAACTTGTCTCTTCAAAACATAGTGTAGCACACTCAGAAATTCAGGTTGTGGCATGGCTGTGTTTGCTTTGGAGGTAATGGGGAGGTGGTGGGGAGATGCTGAGAACAGTTCCTGCACTCAGGCACAGGAGTATCTTGCAGGACCAGTGTGGCCAAAGCACTTGCATGAGTTGGTCACATAGTTTCTGATTAATTTGTCTTCTTCACTTTTAGCAAAAATCCTCGGGAAGGTGGGAGAAAGCCTGAGCAGGATTTGCTGCGTTCGCCCGCCCATGGAGCGCTTCACTTTTGTGGGTACGTAAATGAAAGGTCCAGCATCATCTCTGCTTTCACTCCAGCCCCCAGCCTTTCTCCCAGCCCCATCTTCTAGGCTAAGCACCAACACCTCTCTTTTGCTTCCTTTCCTCAGATGAAAATGCCAACTTGGGGACAGTGATGAGATATGAGGAGATCGGTGAGTACACACACCCCCTTCACATCACTCTGACTCCTCTGGGCCAGTGCTATGCAGCTCAAGGATCAGCTGCATGACAGATCCAGTGGTGACTGAAGGATGCTGGATCATCTCACCCTGGTGCCAGCTATCGGAGAAAGGAAGGACATGAAAGTCCTCTGAAATGAGTAAGGAAAACCCCTGGTGCTTCACCATCAGCTTTGCTAAAGCAAATACAGCCATGGCCAGGGCTTTGAGCAGTTCTCTGGTTCCATATTGCGCTGTGGCTGGAGTCCCTGCAGCAGGACACAAAGCAATTGTGGGTGCCTGTAGCATGGAGAAATTACTCCCTTCCTCAGGGATACCCCATCTCCAGGGCTGGAGCATAGCCATAGTTGAGCAGTGTATAGCAATGCTGACAACAACCTAGCAGCATGGGAGAGGAGCTGAAATAAAATAGGAGGAGGTATTTGATGTTTGGCACCAGTAGGGATGTGAGAAGGGACATGGGATCTTTATCAGGACTTCTTTTGGTGGGTGAGATCTGTGCAGAAGAAGTTTCCTCCCCCCAAGAAGTGCAATGGGCAGGAGGGTAGGGAGTGCCTTCTCAGCTACCTCTGAGCTTCTCTTGCTTCTTTTCTTCAGAGCTTCGCATCTTACTGCTGTGTGGCAGTGACCTGCTGGAGTCCTTCTGCATCCCTGGTCTCTGGAATGAGGCAGACGTGAGTCACCACTGCTGGGCTCCCCTCCGTGTCCCTCTTTCTCAGGCTGCCTTTCTCTCTCTCTGCTTCCCAGACCCAGCACTCCCAGGAGCTCCTCAGGTCTCTTGGGATGGCAGGAGCTGTGCCCAGCATCCCCACTGCCTCTTCCGTCCCAACCCTGACCCTACACGCAGGCGGCCTGAGGAACAGGGTCTGCAGGAGAAGCTAGATTTTCATGGCACCAGCCCTAGAGGAGGAGCTGGATTATCAACCCACACACTGCTCGCAGCAGTCAGCATTGCTGGCAATGGTAGCTCCTCTGGCTCTTCACTGAAATCAGTCAGTCAGCACAACCTGACCCCTTCCTTGAGTCTCTCAACCATTTCTAAAATCAGTTACCACATCTTCAATCCTGAGGTTTTTAAAAACAATTAGCTGGCAGATATCTCCTCTGAAAGGCTGTAAAATCTGAGATGAGGCAAGTCTTGAAGCTGAGCACAAAAGATGCAAAAATTAGATGTCAGAGCACAGGCAGAGGAGGCATTCTGCACCAGCAGCACCTCATGTACTCCTGCTGCCTGAATTTGCTGACCTAGCACTCTTTCAAAAGGACCTGGTTTGTCTCAGCTGAGATGAGTGTGAGCAGCGGGAGCCGTCCCAATATGGTTGCAAACTTGGCCACCAGCCTTGGCTCAAACAACCTTGGAAGAACAACCCTAGAAGGCCTCTGTCAGAACCAGCACATCTCTCCTGCTCACAAAGCCTTCCAGCAAGGCAGAGATCACGTCCTCCTTGGGAAACCTCTTCCGCTGCCATCCTCCTTTTACCGTGATGAATCCTCCCTAAAGCCTAACCTCAGCATCAAATTATAAGATTCAACCCTGTGCCTTTCCACTGCAGACCACTCACTATGCCTGCCATCACCTGATAATTCCAAGTCTTGGCCAAATGCCTTTGAGATAGTCTCAAATTCACTTCCTATCTCCATCCATAGCCCAGCTTTCGGGGGGGGAGGGGGGGGAACACGACAGACAGCAGCAGATTTTGTGTGGGGTGGCTATAAAGCTCTCCCTACTTTGGGTTGCTCCTAGATGGAGGTGATTGTTGGGGAGTTCGGGATTGTGGTGGTGCCCCGCGATGGAGCAGACCCCGACCGGATCATGAACCACTCCTCCATACTCCGCAAGTACAAAGTAAGTGGATGCGTGTGTGGTCAAGTAAGATTGTGAGAGGACCAAGAGCCTCTCTTTGCTTCTGCGACAGGGTGCAAAATGTCTCAAGGCCAGATGCTCTCATCTAGCTAGGTGGGGTGGGTAATGGGGCCACCACAGCCGCTCCCAGAGTCCACTGGGTTGGAGGGGCTGGTGGCGCAGACACCTGCTTTCAAACCATCCCTTCTCTCCTCTCTTCCTCCTTGCCCTGCAGAACAACATCCTGGTAGTGAAGGACGACTCAAACCACCCCATGTCGGTCATCAGCTCCACCAAAAGCAGGTGGGTGATGCAGAGCAACACCCACAACAGTGGGGAAAGGGGTGCCCCCCCAGCCACCCAATGGGTTCTGATCCCTTTCTTTCCC
>JAOEHY010029434.1:0-28614 GCA_025447955.1 Psilopsiagon aurifrons | reverse complement strand
TATCTGTCTATCTTATCTATCTATCTATCTATCTATCTATCTGTCTGTCTGTCTATCTATCTATCTATCTATCTATCTATCTATCTATCTATCTATCAATCAAATGAACCAGTTGCCATTACCCGATCAGCCACAAATTTCCAGTCCTTTGATCAGCTCCTCTATATCAAGTTGAAGTCTAACACAGAATTCTGAGTGGTTGCACAATGCTTTCCAAGGCAGGAAACCTGTCATCTGTAATGTTAAATAATGCTAAGGATGTTTTACTCCTGGCAGCAGGAGGCTTCAGGCATATGCCAGTCAGACTGAAGTCCCTCAAGTGAACATTATCCTTACACTTCACAGACAAGTGCTGGTCGTCTCTAGTGTGTCTTATTCTGCATGCTGCTTGGCTTGTTAGCAGTGTGGAAATGCGACAGTTTTTGGTCCCTCTTGAATAGGTGATAGCCCAGAAAAGTCATGTCCTGAGTATGTAAAGGCCACTCCATGTTTTGATGGTATCCATCCAAATGGGGCTATCAGAGCATCCCTAATGGGTGAGCTGACCTTCACTCTAGACTCTGAAAAGGAATTGTGACCATCTGATTGCTCTTTTGAGGAGCTGATGAGTGAAATAACTCAGCCGTGGCTGAAAGGGTGATGCTGATCTACTGAAGTAACCCCTTTGATTCAATTCCTTCCTTTTCTGTTGGTTGCACTGAGCTGTAATGAAGCTCCCGTCCCCGTCTGCAGCGTTGGCTGATAAAGGTCTCACTTGACTTAGTCATGGCATGCATCAGAAAATGATTTAAATGCTTTAGAATTTTACTCCATTAAGTGAAAGAGCTTGACAGGTTTCTGCAAAGAATGGAGGCTGTGGCTTCTGGTGTTCCCTGGGAGTAAAATAGCATGTGAGGTTGAGCTGGATTACAGTAATGAAGAATTCTGGTACAATTAAGACAGGAAGAACCCCTCTGGAGCCCACAGCTTGAAATCACAGGCTGGTGTTCACCCACACCAGAAGATGCTGGGTCATGGTTCGTGGGGCTTTTCTTTATTTGGGATTCTTGTGCCTCTCTTTGGTTCATTATAGGCTTGTTTTACAGAGGAAGAAATCCATACTGTGGTTAGAATCATAGAATCACAGAATGGTTTTGTTTGGAAATGACCTTAAACTCATTCAGTTCCAACCCCCTGCCATGGGCAGGGACACCTCATGCTAGACCATGGCACGCAAAAGCTCTTTCCAGCCTGGCCTTGAACACTGCCAGGGATGGAGCATTCACCACTTCTCTGGGCAGCCCATTCCAGCACCTCAGCACCCTCACAGTAAAGAACTTCTTCCTTATATCCAACCTGAACTTCCCCTGTTTCAGTTTGAACCCATCACCCCCTGTCCTATCACTACAGTCCCTGATGAAGAGTCCCTCTCCAGCATCCCTGTAGCCCCCTTCAGACACTGGAAGCTGATCTGAGGTCTCCAACAGCTTCTCTTCTCCAGGCTGAACAGCCCCAGTATTCTCAGCCTCTCTCCGTAAAAGATGTGCATATTGAAACCCATTTGAGGAATCCGAATACTCCAAAGATGTTCTGAAAGGTTTCTCATTTTGGGGTTATTTTGACAGTTCTTCAGCTTATAAAACTGAAATTACTGTACGTTTGTAGGTTGAGATTTTACATACATAAATTCACATGCATGCAAAAGCAAATGTTAAATCACTGAAGGAGAAGCCTATGTGTGTAAATGCTGGGAAAGAGCTAGAGAATGAAATCCCTGACAGCTGAACATCTGCTTTCACAAGATGCGGCTTTCAGGCTGTTCAGGTTGTGCCGTGTAAATCCAGTCTTGAGATTCCAGGTCCTGAGAGTCCTTCAGATTTAATCTGTGTTGGCTTCAGTGGCAGACTGGGTGTACGTGAGCATTTTGTTTTAACTAATGCCCCTTTAGAGCATTAGTTTAGAGCATCTGGATACTGCGCAGGGTTGAGATAGTGTGTGAGCAGATGCAGGGAGGAAGGAAAACCAGCATCTTCTCTGAGGATCTGTTGTCTGCCTGGACCTCAGGACAGTGCAGGGTGTCTATAGGGAAGATTTTTAACCCTTCAGATCGAAAAGCTTGAGGGTCTTTTGGGTTTAACATTTGATCCTTAAAATCTCAGCAGCAGAAGTTGAGCTTGAAGAATCTTCTGTGTATACATAAGGCACTGTTAGCTCTTATGCCATTTCTTGTCATGAAATAGCCACTAAAGGATGTTTGTGCACATTCCAAACTGCTGAGTGTTAACACTTAGAATATCTTGTTGTTGTGTTCTCATTTGTACCAGCATGGAGACAAAAACCCCGAGGGTTTATCTGTGTTGTCTTTATTTCTCTATAGTTATAAACGTATACCCAGCTTGAAAAGATGGAAAGAAAAAGGAGGTTTGCGAGAGAGTGAACTAAATCACTGTAAAACAATACCAGAGAGGAACAGGAGCAGAAGCATCAAGGGTCAGCCTGCCTTAATGAAATTACATCGTTTGAGGTTGTTGCTTTCAAAGCTATTCCATCGCGCGGTGCCTGAGCGCCGGTGTCACGCTGTTAAATCAGGGAGGCTGAATTGGTTCAGTGTGTTCTGGGACAATATCCTGACGCAGGAGTGATACCGTAGCACTTAAGGTTAACTCACACCAGCGACTGCTCTTGTGTTTTGACAGCTGACATGCTGTTCTCTGTGCTCATCAACCCTTAGATAGGAGAACATCATAAATAGTGTCGCTGTGGTGGGAACGTGCTGGTTATTGCCATGTTTGCAGTAGTGGCCATTGTGTGTGGGAGTTACGTTGTTCATAAAGGGCTTTGTTAAGCTTGATGTTTTCTTCTTATTATTTCTTTTCTTCTTTTTCTGTTGCTTTTTAAAAGAAGTGATGGTTTTGAGGACGTGCTTTTGAATGCTATCACCATGGAGCGTGTCTGAGGTCTGTTACAGCTCCTAGAAAGCGCAGCCTTGACTTTAAGGATGGATGTTACAACCGATTACGGTCCTTATCTGTCTGAACCATCTCCAGGGAGCAGGATGCTCTCCTAAGGAGATGGCACATGCCACAAGAGGGTAAGGAATAGCTCTGGGTCTGTCTGAGTGCAGCCAATACGTAGAGACATCTCTATCGCTGTGTAATACCTTCCTCAAGATAAATGCCATGAAAAGCCTGGAATACTGGACAAATTTGCTCTGCCATATGCTTGTGGAGGAGTATTTTTCTGAAGCTCTTATGTATGACTGGTAATCAGAGATTGCTTTAGAGAGACATTACTGAAAGTGTGAAGGGAAAGGAAGGGCAGCATGCTAATTTGAATTAATTGTAGTGCTTCTCAAGTCAACATCCAGCGGAGGCCAAGCCATTATGTAGTCTTTTTCTTTTGTAAAAGCTATAATGTGCATTGAACAGCAAATCTAAGGTCATAAAAAAGAAAGAGGTATACCCCTAACATCTCATGTATTATAAATTCCTATGTGGTAATATGTGAGATGGATTTGGAAGCAGACTGCAGTGTGATGGTTATGCTTGTTTGTGTGTTTGTTTTCCCCTTTTAAGCTGCAAACGTATGAGAGGGGATAGTTCTTTGTGCTGCACAGAGCTGGAGAACACCCAACAGGGATCAGACTTCAAGTTTAACACATGCATTGTTAGGGGAGAAATTAGTGTTTTAAGATCTTTGGCTTCCTCACTGGGACAGGGAGAAGGACAAAGATGCAGAAGTCTGAGTAAGAAATCTGAGAGCTGTGACCTGGACTTTCATCCTTTGCTTTCAGCCCATTGCCTTCACCTTGTTTCCCTTTACATCAAATCCATAAGTACCAAGCACTGCCCTGATGCACTCCCTGAAACAAGTGTTGAATTACCCATATCGTTGCTGATGCTTGGTTACATCCTTCCCCCAAAGTCCTGCCAGGACCAACGGGATTATTTGCAGTTTAAAGTGTTGTTCAGCTGGGAGAAGAGAAGCTGCGTGGAGACCTCAAAGCAGCTTCCAGGGTCTGAAGGGGGCTACAAGGATGCTGGGGAGGGACTTTTCATAAGGGACTGTAGTGATAGGACAAGAGGTGATGGGTTCAAACTGAAACAGGGGAAGTTCAGGTTGGAGACAAGGAAGAAGTTCTTTACTGTGAGAGTGCTGAGGCACTGGAATGGGTTGCCCAGAGAAATGGTGAATGCTCCATCTCTGGCGGTGTTCAAGTCGAGCTTAGACAGAGCCTTGGGTGCCATAGTCCAGTGTGAGGTGTCCTTGCCCATGGCAGGGGGTTGGCAGTTGATGATCTTAAGGTCCTTTGCAACCGAAATTATTCTATGATTCTGTGGCCACCCTCTCCATCATTTACAGGACCCCCACAAATACAAAGTCAGTCTGCATGTTGTGTATATGTAAACTGCTCCCTCCTTCTTGGGAAACTGAGGTCTGGCAGTCTGGATGTTGGCAAACGGAACATGTGTTTGGATGAGCAGAAAATTAGGAACTTTTTGGCTGCTTTTTTATGAAAAAGCAGATAACTTTACCCTTATCACGTATGATGAAGTATCTTTTTGTATATAGACACAGTGCTGTCATGGGACTAGGCTGTTAATTTATTGTGTGAATGATGGTGGTATCAGCCTGTGCTTATCAGAGTTAAGCTTATTTTAATGAACCAACTCTTGAACTTAGAATTTAGGGAACAACTTTGGGCTAAATTAAGCAAAGAGACAGTATCTCTTTTCACACCCTCTTAGAATCAGCATTGATTAATCGGAGTCCCTTGAAGTGATTACATCTGAGTTTGAAGTCTGGGGTGAGGTTTGGGTTTGAAGGGTTATTTCTTCCTCCGTAACATTAGTCTATGTTCTGTGAGGGTTTAAAGCAAAGAAGCAGACAGGTGGAGGAGCCTTCGTTTTCCACCTCATCAAAAAGAAACGTAAGTTTTGGTGACAGAAGAGCTGTAAATATTTGATAGAATTCAGCCGGGAATCCATCTGGACCACGTTTCTGTTTTTAGCCTTTCGTTCCTTTCTAGTTTCCCTGTAGTTTTATCTGCAAAGCGGCTATCTCAGCTTTTCAAATGGAAAACTGATTTCTAAGCGTTTCCCTGTAACGTAATGGCCTGGTAGGGGCTTCTGTTTCCTTAGAGCCATTTAAAGTGGGACTGAAAGGAGGTTGTGATGAAGCGCGGTTGGTCTCTTCTCCCACGTAATGAGGGATGGGACAAGGGGAAACCGCCTCAAGCTGCACCAGGGGAGGGTTAGATGGAGATGGGGAACAGTTCCTTCCCCAAAGGGTGCTCAGGCATTGGAATTGCCCAGGGCAGTGCTGGAGTCACCGTCCTTCCAAGTGTTCATACGCGGTGTTGATAAGGCCCTTAGTGCCATGGGTTAGTGGTGGCCTTTCAGTGCTGGGGTAATGGTTGGACTTGATGATCCTAGGTCTTTTCCAACCTGGTTTGTTCTATGATTCTCCAATCCTTGCTGGAGCTTAGACATAGTCTGATTTGCAATGAACCAATTTATTCTGAAGCATCTGCAATATCTACAATGTCTTGCAAAATGTGATTGCTGCAGTTGTTTATGATACTTTATTGAAATAACAACAATGTCTTCTGATTTTTATGAGCTGTATAATCATTAGGGGCCAGATTCTCACACCTCTCATGGATAACATTCAATCCCTGGATTAAGGCAGCACGAAGAGGGAGGCACTGTTCAGTTTGAATAAGTATTTCTGGTCTCATTGTGGAACAAACCCATTAGACACAACTCTGTGCACACTCCTTGGGTTCTTATGGATTTATTTGCCTGGCTTGTTTGCGTTTGTATTGGATCTTGAACTGTTTAGGTTGTGCTTCAGTTGCAGTGTTTTCATTTCCTTCCTTATAGTGGGATTGGGCTTTGATTTGAAGTGTACAATGGATTAGCTTTTCTATCTTCTTTAAATTTAAAGCCAGAGTTTTCATCTGTGCACATCTGACTTATCTTTTAGGTTTTATTTTTTCAAGTTAAATGTGAGTTATTGAGGTTAGTTATCAATGGTAAATACATAAATCATAAAATCACCGAATGGTTTGAGTTGGAAAGGGTCCTAAGATCATTCAGTTCCAATCCCCTGCTGTGGGCAGGGGCACCTTACACTGGACCATGTCACCCAAGGCTCTGTCCAACCTTGCCTTAAACACTGCCAGGGATGGAGCATTCACCGCTTCCTAGGGCATGCTGCACCAGTGCCTCAGCACCCTCACAGTAAAGAACTTCTTCCTCATATCCAACCTGAACTTCCCCTGTTGTAGTTTGAGCCCATCACCCCTTGTCCTGTTGCTGCAGTCCCTGATGCAGCATCCCCCTCCAGCATTCCTGTGTCCTCCTTCAGGCGCTGGGAGGCTGGAGAAGAGGAGTCTTGAACTTGTGAGTGCTTCTGGAAACTGAGAGGTATCCTTGGAGTTACTGTGATGGGTCTTCAGAAGAGCTTTGTGTGCTTTGGGGCTCACTAGCCACCGTGTTCCCTCCCTAAGGGCTCTCGAAAGGGCTCTCGGAGGCTCTCCAAAGAGGTGCAACTCTTCAGGGCAGGTAGAAGGGGTTGTCAACATTGTGCTCCTTGTGGAGATCTGTGTTGAGGATCTATCTATCTGTCTGTCTATCTGTCTGTCTGTCTGTCTATCTACCTGTCTCTATCTGTCTCTCTATCTTCTATCTACCTCTCTATCTATCTATCTATCTATCTATCTATCTATCTATCTATCTATCTATCTAATCTCCATCTATCTGTCTATGTATCTGTCATGTCCCTACATGTGCGATTGGTTCAGCCAAAGGTTTTTGGCTGGTCTGAAGCCACATGAGACCCACACGGTCTTCAGTTCTCTGCTTTCTCTTGCATTCAGGACTTTGGACTTTTCTTGTGCTTTATTGACAAGGGGAGGAAAGTGGCCAAGGCCATTGGAGATCTCCTGTATCTTCCACTGAGATAAGAGAAGAAACAAAACCAAAACCCTATGGAATTATAGAAACTCCTCCAACATTTGTCCAGTTCATTCTCTTTGTCACTTTGTTGGGGTGTAATGTCAAATCTCTGTTCATCCTTTCTTTTTAGGACATTTCCTGCACAAGCCATTCCCTGCTTTTCACTTTATCCTGGAGCTTTCAGTTTCCAATCAAAACACTTTTCCCTGTCACTGGCACCTTACAGCTGTATTTTCCAGGGATTATTTTGTGTCTGTATAGATTTGGATGACTTCCCAAAGCTTTGAATATAACACAAGCAAAAAGTCCAGCAGAACGTTTTGAGGTACAAGGGGGTTTTTGGTCCATGTCAGAACTCAATTACAGAGTCTCCTTCAATTTGTGTTATATTTATTTCATTTTCAGAACAATGTTTTCTTCAGGCTGAAAAACTTTATGAGGTAAAAAATCAGTTAAAACCTGTCTGCGTGCATACAAAGCTGGAGAGGGAAACAGTTCTCCTCAAACGTGGGTCCAATCCTTTACATAGAATCAACCTACTAAAACCCCACAAAAAAGAAATGAGGCCAGCAAGATTAGGTAAGTTTAGACAGAGAAAAAAAAAAAGTACTGTAGGAGTATGTGTTTCTACTCGATATTGTAGTTGCGTATAATGATGTTGTAAAGGGGATGCCTGCATTATGAGTGCTGTAGGCACCAATATCACAGGTTGAGAGCAGAGACAGTGAAACAGGGGCCATCTCTCACCTCATCTTATTTGGGAGCTAAATAAGCCTTGCAACTATCTTTTGGTTCATAGAATCAGAGAATGGTTTGGGTTAGAGAGTACCTTAAGATCATCCAGTTCTAACCCCCTGCCATGGGCACACCTCACACTAGACCATGGCACCCAAGGCTCTGTCCAACCTGGCCTTGAACACTGTCAGGGATAGAGCATGCACCACTTCTCTGGGCACCCTGCGCCAGTGCCTCACCACCCTCACAGTAAAGAACTTCTTCCTTATATCTAACCTGAACTTCCCCTGTTTAAGTTTGAACCCATCACCCCTTGTCCTATCACTACAGTCCTTGATGAAGAGTCCCCCTTCAGCATCCTTACAGCCCTCTTCGGATACTGGAAGCTGCTCTGAGGTCTCCACGCAGCTTCTCTTCTCCAGGCTGAACAGCCCCAGTGTTCTCAGTCTGTCTTTATTCACATTACATCCCTTACAGGAGTGCAGTTATACAGCACAGTACATTTCTGTGGAGAGCAATAGAATGATGCACAACGCAGATGCATCTTTTGCACACTTCCTGTCAGATGTGAACTCAGCATCTGTTAATTCCTCATGGCCGTTCCTCATTTTAGTCTCCAAAAACTGTTTACCTTCATAAATGCACAGATGGATTTAGATTGGAGCCTGCCTGAACACAGAAGGATGCTTAGCCACCAGCTCAATGTCCTTCTGTGGCTGGTGGGCCTCTGGTGATGCCTCTCCTTTCTGCTAAGTATTTATCTTTACTCCTAGGTTATAGGGAACTAATATCAAGTTGATCTGATAATCAACAGATTGCAAGAACTGGTGTTTCTTGATAGGATGGTTATCTTGAAATATGGCCCTTAGGGTTGTGTCTAAACTCTTTTATGAGGTCAGGATACTGGGATTGAGTGGAGTGCATGCTCACCATGTTATAGAAAGGGGCAAAGAGAGAGCAGCTGACCAAAAGAGGTGAATCTTGCATATCTTGGCAGCTCTTGCAGTGTCTGGTTCTGGGCCTAACTGAAGGATTTCCTTCTGGTTTTGACATATGAGTGAGACAAAGAGACAGAGATGTGTCCTTGCAAGGTGGTCTAAATCCAGTCCAGTTACATGTTGAGTTGTGGCTGCTTTGAGCATGAGAATAGGGCAAACAGATCGAGGCTTTTCCCAGTGTTTTCCCATGTTCCATGAGTCGGGGGTGGTATATTTAGTACCACATGATGGATGCTTTTCTTTCCTCCTTCTTCTCATAGTCCTGTCGCATTTTTTAGCTTGCTTCAGATTTTAGCATCCTGTGGCATGGAGTTCTTGCTTACCTAGACTTTTCATGGAGGAGTTTCTCCTTTCTTTCATTCCTGTCTCCTGGATTTCATTCTTCACTCCCCACCTCTTGCAGTAGAAAAAGAGGGGGTGGTTTGCCTTTTCCAGGTGACTCAGAACATCATGGGGTGTTATTTTATGGGCTCTTCCCCCATTCTTTTTCATGCCTGAAGAAACCTCACCCTTTTAGTTCTGTTGTATTATGAGGAAGTTTAGAATTGGGCAAAACACAGAAAAGACAGTTAAAAATAAGAAATTTAAACATAAATGTTATTTTTCTTCTTTCTGTTCTATGTTTGTCCATTCTAGGTAATGTCATCTCCCTCCACTCCTTTTCTTTACTGAAAAGTAGACACTTCCTGCCTATTTTGCTCTCCAGTCTTCACTGCCTATGAAGCTATGGGTCACGATGTAGTAGTAGCTATGGGTGCTCAGATACCTTTTGCACACACTGACATTTAGGTGCCTTAATTTGGAGCCAGTTCCCACTCTCCTGCCAGCCTCCAATACTGCGCATCACCTCTCAGGTCTACCAGGCCCACGTGTGCCTCACAAGGGCATCTCCGATGGTACTTGACATCTACATTTAGTCAGCTGCATCCCATATTGTATGTCCTGTCTTCATCAGGCTCTTACAAATGGCTATTTCTAGAGGAAAACACTGTGTTTTTTGGTGCAATAAACTGCAATCTGTGTTTTGAAGAGCAACTCTGTGCTTACGTGCAGGGTTTGATAGTCAGCTGCTTTGCTTTGGCTTGTTCAGGGCTTGGCGTTCCTCTGGCATGAGTCACGCACTTGAAGCAAAGCTTTTTATCCTTGCTATTTGCACTTAGTTCCCTTTAGTGCCATCATGTACTACACGAGCTTATCAGCAGATAGGAGGAGTCCCAAAGTGTGTGGCCAATGCTACTAAAGCTGGGAAATGAGCTGAAACAGGGGGTTTTGTGGTCTCCGGTTCATAACTGGAGGCTGCGTCCAAGCAGACAGCCAGTGCAGTCTTCTAAGCATGATACTGGATGTACCCCAAAATATATCTGTCATAGGGTGAAAGAAAGCTGGGGAGGTGATGAATGGAGCTGCTTTGTGCTGTTTGCTCTCTCTGCAAGTGCTTTTTGGTCTGGAGAAGACAAGCTCCTTTGACAGCATGTTACACATCCACATGCTCCGTGCACGCTTCTTGTCGTCCTTGCTTGTAAGCCTTCAGACTCGCTGATACTCTTTTCTCTTGCAATGCTAATCCTGTGCTTGCCTACCCCACTCTGCTGCAGGCAGGAGATGTGCAGGAAGCTCTGCTTCATCGTGGAGAGCATCGCATCCCCAGCTGATTTTAGTGTGTTTTCGTAGGATTTGGGCAAATATTTGCTGTGTTTTTCTGCTGCATTCCTCATGTGAATGCCTGTGCTCAATGCCATTTCTATTGCTTTATCCTATTCAATCCATGATGCTTCGTTTTCATCCTGCTGCCTCGTTACAGCAACACCAACAATTCCTTGTCTGTGACCTACTGAGGAGCATCCTTTGCTTTAAAAATGCCTTCTTATGTGTGTGTGTGGGGAAGTTGAAATAAAGATGGCCAAGGTGCTCATCCTCTCCCCTGGCCTCGAACACGGCCAGGGATGGGGCAGCCACAGCTTCTCTGGGCACCCTGTGCCAGCGCCTCAGCACCTTCACAAGGAAGAGCTTCTGTGTAAGAGCTCATCTCAGTCTCCCCTCTGGCAGTTAAAGCCATTCCCCTGTCCCATCCCTCCATCCCTTGTCCAAAGCCCCTCTCCAGGTTTCCTATAGCCCCTTTAGGCACTGGAGCTGCTCTGAGGTCTCCCCTTCAGGAGCCTTCTCTTCTCCATGCTGCCCCATAGCTCAGCTCTCTCAGCCTGGCTCCAGAGCAGATCTGCTCCAGCCCTCACAGCATCCCCCCGGCCTCCAGCAGCTGCTCCAGCAGCTCCAGGTCCCTCTTATGCTGCTGCCCCAGAGCTGGACCAGGACTGCAGGAGGGTTCTGCCCAGAGCGGGGCAGAGGGGCAGGATCCACTCCCTTGACCTGCTGCTCACGCTCCTTTTGATGTGGCTCAGCACACAGTTGGTTTTCTGGGCTATAAACCTTGGTGTTTATGAGAGATTAGGCTGATGTATATTCTGATGGTGTACACTGAATAGCAGTACTTCTACTTTGGGAAGTGGTACGTAGGAAACAAGTGATGTTTGGTTATGGGGGAGCGGGATCCACAGATTAAAGAATCTATCACTTGACTTATTCAAGCATCCTATTGTACTCTGCATCTTCTTCCCCGAAAGCATTGCAGGTCTATCAGTCACAATGATCCTGTTGCCTCAGAACTTGTTGCCATCCTCAGATGTGTTTTTCCTTGCTCTCTCGAAATCCAATCTAAATTTATAAATGCCATTTCTAATTCAGTTAAGCCAACCTCGTGCATTGCACTTGGTCTTTGTCCATTCGTGCATGTACATCTTCCATAATTAATAAGTTGACTCTAACTTCACAGTAGCAAACTAGACGCCAGTTCCCTCTTCTTTGTGTTCCTCCTCCCTGTTTTGTTTCCTATACAGCAAATAGACATTAATATTCATCCTCTGGAAGCAGTGAAAAGGTGGATGACACCTGGATTCTGAACTGACTGAAAATGCAATTTTGCTGTTCACTGAAATATGTAATATGGCTGTGTTTTGCTAGCATAGAGAGAGATTAAGACCATTCTACATGCAAGGTTCACAAAAAGCAGACAGCATGGCACAAAACAGCAGATAGAAGAAGACTATATAGGGGAAAAAGAAAGAAAACCCTTTGTGGATTAGAACAAGCAGTGTTTCAGAGCATTTGTACTAGGAAAATTCAAGTTGGAAGCTCTCTAGACCATCTTCTCTTGGAGAAGTGAGAAGTGTTGTTTAACCATGATATTAATGCCAGTTTAAAATAATAGGAAGTGGCACATCACGTCTCAATCAAAATGAGTTAACAGTGGCCTGGCACTAAGTCATTTAAGCACTGCCATCCACCTAGCCTTAGAGTGGAACAGTAGAATAGGTGACATGCAACTCAGTGGCAGTAGACTCCAAAACATCTTTGGTCTCCCAAATACAATCTTTCTTCTTGATCTAAATAGCTCAGTATCAAGGAAGCATGATGGTGAACAGATAGTTGGGTCCTGAGGGTTGACCTTGCTCATGCAATCACTTTGTCATTTATCACACTCAGTTGCTGCTTTGGGAACCAGACTGTTTCATTGTGTGCTGCCTTGCGCTTCGAAGATGGAAGGCATCCATCTTTCGATGGCATCTGTGAGCCTCTTGATGGAAGACTTTTTCTAGCAGCCCCAAATAGCTGGTTTTGCTCTCAAGAAGTTTATACAACTTAAATGAATGAGCATCTATGAATCTGAGATTCCCAAGCTAAACAAAATGCATCTAGTCGTTATTCTTGGCATTTGCCTAAGGCCAGCCTGTCTCTGGTCCTCTTAGCAGGATTTGAAGACTTTCATGCAAAGACATGCAGTCAGGTCGACGTGAAAGAGAAGTCTGTGTATTGAAGTGGCAACTGGGACTGATATGAAAGGAGCACAACAGTCTTCCAGATTGCTTGCCTTACCTCTGTTCTTCATGTCTGACACTCACAGGCATCTGTGTAATGTGAAATGTGTACAGATGACTTGCATTCATTCCTTCCCATCTTTTATGGCTTCCTTCTCCTTCATGTTGCGTGACAGTCCAACAGATCTGAAGTCCTCTTAACATCAAGAGGAGGTGTTAGATGGAGCTTGGTGGGGATGGAGGTGCCTTGTGATTGACTGGAAAGGATCTGGTGTACCTGATGGGTGGTGTTAGGCTGCAAGTGTTGGGGATGATTGACTGATGAAAGAAGGGGTTAGGGAGAAACTGTTCCTGTTGGGTTTGCATAGTGTTGCTAAGCTGGTGGAAAATGAGAGTAAGTTTGTGATCAAGTGTGCTGGGGCCAGACAGAGCATTTGGTGTCATCCCAATTCGGAGCACAGCGAAACAAGTGTCTGTATTTGTGGCTCAGTATATATCTCCATGAAATATCATGGATGTCTTATCTCACTCTCTCTGACTTTGCAGCCTATCCTCATAGTGTCTGTTCCCCAGACAAACTGCTCTGCTCCTGGAGACATCTACCATGGCAGCTATACCAAAGGGAAGAAAAGAATGTTAGGAAGTGATCCGATGCTTTCCTGAAATTAGGCTTTGACAAGGATGAATGCAAAAAGAGAATTGTTCTCATTGTTTCTTAGCAGATCTCCAGAATAGCAGCAGCAGCTCGTTTGTGAGATAATCAGTGCTGATTTTACTTTGCACCTACTCCACAGTGCCTTAAGGCTGTGGGCGTTCGCTTCACCCTGTAGTACGCTTCAGCTGGAGGAGGGTAGACAAGAATGTGCTTCAGTGTGTTGAATCAGGGTTGTTTACAGTCATAACTGACTTTGTGCCTGTCACGTACTACATATGTGTCTCTAGAAGTTTCTGGAAGTCTGATTACACGTACAATGTCCTAGGTTTTTGTTGTTTGTTGTTGTTGCTGCCATATTTTGTACCGTGTCAACCCAGGCTAGACAGTGTGCTCCTCAGGCCGTGGAGACAGAGATGACTTCACTCTCCGAGGACGTTCCATCAGCATTAAAACTTAACTGAGAAGTCAAGTGGGAAGAAGCATCTCTATTGCTGCATCCCTGGCTACGCTGCATGCAGAGCATTGCTCCTGGACCACTCTCCTGCCACTTTGTTCTTTAGCTCCTAGCACTGCTTTCCTTGCTTTGCCCTCCCAAAGCCACTTGAGAACATGATGCTAATATCACAAACATCACAAAAGATCCAGAGGAGCGTAAATTACCTCAAAAGCAAGGACTGGAAAAGGGGGAAATCATCCCCTGTGGCTGTTCTGATTGACCTATGGCAGTTGTGTCAGGAGGCTCAATGAGCACTTGAGGATTTGTCCCTGTCAGCTGTCCCTGCCCATGACAGACGTTGGAACTGGATGATCTTAAGGTCTTTTCAAACCCAAATCATTCTATGATTCTGTGATTTTTCCAGGTGAACAGCATAAAGTTTTGCTGAGTTTTGGGTTTAATAATTGAGGAAAAACCCTGCAAAGAGAAGCTAAAAAGTGGTATGTCTGTGACACGAATGGCAGAGGTGAGTCTGGGGGGCAAACTGTTGTAAAGGGAATTTGGGAAAGCAGCACGCTTGCAAATATGCCCTTTTCATCTCACAGCTTCAAAAAAGCTTTCATATTAACCAAGTTAATCCTGGTGCTCTGCAAATCGGATGGCTCTGTATCTCTGTCCCTTTTACAGACAGAGAAATGGAGAGAGCTCTATGGAAAAGCATGAAAATGCTGAGTATTCTCCCTTCTTCTTGTGACTTGCGGGCGCTGGTAACCAGGTCTCCTACTGAGAAATGAAAGGGGTCAACCTGTTCAGTTCATCTGAGGGAAGGTTGGGAGGCAGCAGAGAGATCAAACAGCAAAGTTCAAGAGGTGAGAACATGCAGGTCTACTAATGGAGAGGCTGGGGCTAATCCTTCATTAACTGGAGCCTCAGAGAGGCTCTTATGGGAAGAGGTGACCTGCTCTGACCACAGAGGCTGTAGGGATTGATGCATAAACATGGTTTGTGTGAAATGATCTGATCTTTATGAAGAAGGTCAGGCTGGTTGGTGCAATGATTTCATATGGGTTAAGGACTTAGAAAAATGTATCTGTAGTTGGTCATCCAGAAATGGAGGTGTCATCATCACTGATCAATTCTGAAGCCCCCAATGAAGGCACTTCTCCATCAGGAAGGGGTTGGTACAGCTGGGAATAGAGGACAAAAGTGCTGTTGTTCTCACTACCCCTTGCACTCATTTATGGTAGGTAATCATTATCCAAACTGATTTTACTGTGAACAGAACAGTCTGTGTTGTGATAGCAGTGCCATTCGCCAAGCAGGAGGAATCCTGGTGAGAAGAGCCCACAGCTCACTGTGGAATTCAAGAGAAGGAATCCACCTTGATGCCTGGTCTTGGCTTCAGCTGGTTCTTAACCTGCCAGAAGGTCCCACTGAATCCATAGCCAAGTTCCTAGTGCTCTTTCCTGAGGAATCTGGAGTTTCTCCCTACAATGTGATGGACCGATCCTGAAGACAGTGAATGCTCAGTCTGGCGTACTTACACATGCAAGACTGGAAGTTGGGAGTCTGGATGTTCTGTGTTTGTGACCACTTTTGCAGTAGATTACATTGTGTGACTCTTTCTTCCCATCCCATAATCGTCCATAATCTCCAGTTGGGTGATGTGGCTGCTCAGATGCCAAGGAGGGACTCCAGTTGACGGATGTCAAAAGCTAGACTTTTCCTGGTGAAGCTGTGTAGTCTTCATCCTTGGAGACAGTGAAAACCCAACTGGAGACAATCCTGGGCAACATCTCTAACTGATCCTGCTCAAAGCAGGGAGGGATTGGCCTACATGGTCTTCTCAAGTGTTCTGGGATGTTGGCCCATTTCCCCAGCCTGTCCCAGTCCCTGTGGATGGCAGCACAGCCCTCTGGTGTATCAGCTGCTCCTCCGAGTAGGGAGACTAGCAAACTTGCTAAGGATACACTGCCCCATCAGCCAGATCAGATGAAGATGTTAAACAGATCAACCCAGTGTTGGCTTATGACCAGCACTGGCCAGTCTTAGCACCTCCAGGTGTAAGAAGGCCTTCCCCATGTTACCTGTTCCCAGAGAGGTGTTTTGTCCTTCCTCATAGGTTGTGTCTCAGTGTCTCAGTTCATCTTTCCTGCTTTGGCTTAGAGCTATTTCCATGCCTTGTCCAACAGATGAAGAGAATTTTTTCCTGCCTGTCTTTTTGCAGCAGCTTTGTACAGATTTGAAGGCTCAAGTTTTCCCATCAGTTTTCCCTTCTATAGGCAGAGCAATCCCTTTTACTCAGGCTTTACTGGCAGGTCATGTTGCCTTGCCCTGTTGTCAGTCTCCAAGTTCCCCTTAGACTGTCGTTAGTCTCTGTCAGAATCTGTGCTGGAGCTTATTGCCTACATCTGAGGACTGTGTAGTGTGGGTCAAGCAAAAGGTTTACGTCACCTGTCTGGAAGATTGTAATCCTTATTAAACATCCCATGACGACATTCCTGCTTTTACATGGAATGTCATTGCAGATTCATGTTCAGCTTGTAGTCTGTAGCATCCATCCATCCTTCTCTGCGGCACTGTCCAGTTGTTCCCCATAGTCCATGAATGCTCTTGTTTGCTGCTTCTAAATTCAGGTCCCTCCAGTTGACCTGGCTTACTCAACATCTTACTCCCTTTGTCGAACATCACTTCTGGTCTGTTAGGATCGTGCTGAATCATGCAATCATAGAATGGTATGGGTTCCTCCAGCTTTCTATCCTAAGCATGGCATACAGTGTGGAATATCCCTTGGGTCATTTGAGGTCAGCTTTCTTGGCTGTGTCCCCCCTAATTCCTTGTCCATCCGCAGCCTACTTACTGGTGGGGTGGTGTGAGGAGCAGAAAAGGCCTTGACTCTGTGTAAGCTCTGATCAGTAATAAGGACAATATCCCTGTGTTATCAACACTCTTTCCAGCACAAATCCAAAACACTGCCCCATACCAGCTACTATGGAGAAAATTAACTCTGTCCCAGCCAAAATCAGGACAAGTGCTCTCTAACCTATATCTTCCATACTGAAATCTTCCCTTTCATTCCTACTACTAACAGTGGCCACGTGAATGTCCCTCCGTGTGGAGTCTGATGTGTATAAGAGAAATCACAGAATAGTTAGGGTTGGAAGGGACCTTAAGATCATTCAGTTCCAGCACCCTGCTGTGGGCAGGGACACCTCATACCAGACCATGTCAACCAAGGCTCTGTCCATCCTGGCCTTGAACCCTGCTAGGGATGGGGCATTCACCACCTCTTTAGGCAGCCTTTTCCGGTGCCTTGCCACCCTCACAGTAAAGAACTTCTTTCTTATATCCAACCTGAAATCTTTAGTTAATTTTGCCTTCCAGTATCTTTCCCAATCCAAGAATCATGGACCTACCCTGTCCTTGACATCCTGCATCCTGCTCTTACATCCCCTGCATGATTGACTTCTACTGGGTATATAAAGTAGGAAGTAGTCGCATCTCATTAAAATACAAATGCATGTCTCTGGCAGGATGGATGGCCTCTTAATCTGGCTTGGGGGTGGTTGTTCCTCCATTTATACTTTGGGTGATGAGGCTAAAGCTGTGATAAAATGCTTTTTTCCTCTCTCTTTCTTTTCCCCTCCTGTATCCAGTATTTCAAGCAATACTTGTTCCAATCTGTACCAACTGCCTTCACAATAAATTGGACAAGTCTCCCTGAGGAGCAGTAGACAAAAGACTTAGGAGGTGCCATGGGGATGGGGAGGGAAATGCTTTATTGCCAATCAAATTAGAGGCACTTAGATCTACTCTTCCATTTTCCTGTAAATATCTTACTGTGGGGTAGGAGTGTGGTTGCGGAGCTGTGTGAATAGCGGGTATTTCAATGGCTTAGTAGGACGGGGTGGGAGGTGGTTGTTGCTAAAAAGGATGCTTAAACTAAACCAAAATATTTCATTTTCTTTCTCTGTTTTCTCCCTCAGAGGGAGAAGAAGTTTTAAAATGGATGCTTTGAAAATGATAAATGAACACGAACCATTTGGAGTGCTCTAAAAGCCATCCTCCTCTCCCCCTTTAGCACCACTCCGCTGGGGACAAAAATAGATGCATTCACTGTTTGCCAAAGGAACGCTTGCCCAGTTGTAATCAAGTCATTTTACAATACAGTGTAGACTTTTCACTCCATGTTTTGTTGTTTGTGGCCTTGGGGAAGTCATGGCAGCAAATGCTTCCACTTGCTTATCTCCAAAAAGAAAGGATGGGTCAAGATCAGCCTCTGTTTTCAAGCTGTTGGTTGTCCCGCTTCCCTGCTTGCCATGGTTTTAATCTGTAACCATATTTCAAGGTAAAGAAAGCACAAGTCATTATCCCTGCCCAGGAAGTTTCTTGTAATTGTCTTCAATGTGCCCTTATTTTCCCAAGTAGGAATTTTGCTGGATCTTTGGATACATTTTGCAATGGAGGTTGTGTTACTGTGGGAGATGTGGGCAAATCTGAGACCTGAGAGAGATAAGAGTTGTTCTTAAGTCCGCTGCAGGCTCCCCAAGTGAATCATAGGATCATAGAATAGTTAGGGTTGGAAAGGACTGTAAGATCATCCAGTTCCAACCCCCCTGCCATGGGCAGGGACACCTCACACTAAACCATGTCACCAAAGGCTATGTCCAACCTGGCCTTTGTGATAAATGAATTGCTCAAAAATGGATAAAAATGCTAAATTAGATTTTTTAAGTGAATAAATGAATAAAGGTAAGCAAACTCACGCCTTGAACACTGCCAGGGATGGGGCATTCACAACTTCCCTGGGCAACCCATTCCAGTGCCTCACCACCCTCACAGTAAAGAATTTGTTCCTCATATCCAATCTAAACTTCCCCTGTTTAAGTTTGAGCCCATTACCCTTTGTCCTGTTACTACAGTCCCTAATAAAGAGTCCCTTCTCAGCATCCCTATAGGCCTCCTTCAGACACTGGAGGCTGCTCTGAGGTCTCCACGTAGCCTTCTCTTCTCCAAGCTGAACAGCCCCAGCTCTCTCATGCTGTCTTCATACGGGAGGTGCTGCAGTCCCCTGACCATCCTCATGGCCTCCTCTGGACTTGTTCCAACAGTTCCATGTCCTTTTTATGTTGAGGACAGCAGAACTGCACACAATACTCCAAGTGAGGTCTCACGAGAGCAGAGCAGAGGGGCAGGATCACGTCCTTCGCCTTGCTGGTCACGCTCCTTTTGATGCAGCCCAGTCTTTCTGTGACAGGACTGCATTGATTCCATCCTGCTGCTGTTACCTCAGGCTTTGCAACTTTTCCTTTTGCCTTTTTTCCCCCCTTTTTTATTTTTCTAAACCAGAAAGGAAAAATAACTCTGGCTCCGATATTTATACCGGAGGCCCAGGAGCTTATAATATAGCAGTAAACTGTCTCTTTTGAGAGCTCATCAAGGCTGCGCTGTGATGGATAGACTCCTAGCCAGCTGCAGAGTGGTAATGTTCCAGAAGACAGCATTACCTTTAGTTGATCGAGTGCCTAAGTCTTTGCCTACCAGCTCAGGATCTCAAAGCACCTTGTGAACAGTGAGGAATTAAATCTTGCCATGGCTGAAACAGATGAATTATCACTGGAGAAGATAAGGCACAGGGAGGTCAAATGACTTGGTTAGCCCTTATATCTGCTGTGGTCTAGGAAAACTGGATTTTAGTGCAGTGGGCATCCTGAAGTTTGGAGATAGTCCTCTATTTATTTCATTTACCTCTAATTTTTCCTGGTTTGCTTGGAATACTGTTGTTGAACTGACTTCTAACAGTGTTGTGTCTTTTTCTGTTGTCTTAGGTTTGAAGTATAATCCTGCACCTTGCTATCTAGAAAATGTCTTATGGATCCATTGATGGGAGTGGATTTGGGAGCAGGAATCCATTTGGAGGCCCTTCAAGACAAGGCTATCAACCTCTTGGTAAAGTATTGGTCCCTTGCTATAATGTATTCTACTGGGCTCCCTGGGGAACTGAAGTTTGACTTGGTCATGTTCAATGTGGCTGATGTATAGATATCACACTGTTTCCGAGGGTCAGTTCTGATACTGATTTTCAAAGGTGAAAACCCAACTTCTGTTGGGTTCAATTTGTGTGATCCTTATATAGTGAGGCGCCACATCTTAACACGCTCAGGATTTCAGGCTGCAGTGTGAAAGAGCAGCATGGATGAGGACTTCGGAGGTATTCTGGGGGACTATGCAGCATATTCTCTAGACCTGCTCATGACTTTTCTCATCTACCCGTCACCTTTGCAAGAAGTTTGTCCAAATGGTTGCTCTGATCATTGCAGACAGTGGGAGTAGATGGGAAGATGTGCAAAGCGCAACACAGAGGGTAACTTAACTGCTGTGGATGCTGCTTGAATGTGGGAAATGTGTTCAGATGTGGCAACAGGATCAAAACCTTGCTCAGGCAATGCTGAAACCATAAACAGTGTCTTGTAAATGACTGTAGATTCTATTTTTAAGCACAAACCAGATGTGCATTCTGTACCTGTTCCCACCTTGCCCCAAAGGACTCCAGTAATGCTAAAGTAGAAAGAGAAAAGCATCCAGATGTCAACTTGTGCATCTGAAATAGTCCCAAATGTGCAAGTCAAAGCTGTGCTCATGAAAGCAAATTCATAATGTAACTGTCATAGCATGGAGCACAGGTAATGATTATAACCTCCTGCTTTTGTGAGTTGAAGGTGTTAACTCTACTGTGTCCGCTGCTTGACACAGGCAAGTTGTAGGTCTTCTTTGGCAAGAGAACATTGGGTAGCACAGTGGTTGTCCCTGTTCATGTGGGGCTGGCTTGTGCATAGGGATTTAAAGTAGGTCTCATCCTACCCACTTCAGAGCTGCTGTTTGAGGCCAGTCCACATGGGAATGGGCAGTTGAGACCACAGCTCCAGCTGCCCAGATGTGCACCACATCCTGATCCAGATGGACAATTGCTGTGGGGCTGGATGTGAGTTAATCTAGTCTGCCTTTCAGGAAGCCTTGTTGGCTGGAGCATATCCTTGCATTTAATTTTGGCCCGGGGTCTAGCTTGCACTGCATGAAGTGGTGTAGATGCAAATGGGAGTTCAGACCTCTGCAGAAGCGTCAGGAATGTGATCTTATAGCACAATAAAGGGCTGTGTTGTCTCTTTGCACCAGGGAAGAACATTACCCCTCTCTCCTGTTGCCTTTGAGTTCGACTGGGCTGTTCATTAATGCAGCCTGATGTGATTTTCAAGTTTTGAGGGTTGCAAATGTTCTTCAAGAAACATTTAATCGTTTTACAAATAGCTGTTTCCTCTGGATGGATATATAAACCCTTCCCCCCAAAGTTTTCTCTTGGTTTCCTGTTTTCCTACAAGTTTGGGTGTAATTATGACTTTTCGCCTTTGAACAGGGAGAAGGTATTGAACTAAGTGTGAGTTGTCTGTGCAGCTGTAAATAGAGATTTTTAGGCTATTCTGCAAGGCACAATGAAAGACATAAAAGCAAGGAAGAATGAGATACTTGGGCACAATGAAAGAATCATAGGAAAAGAAAATTGAAATGTGGACCAGACAAATGATGAATCTCTGTTCATTGTAGTTTAGGTTAAAAAACATGAATACTTACTGTGCTGTGTGAAAAGACCACTATTTTTAATGCAAATGCACAGAATAATTCAAGACACTTGCCGTCTCTCAATATTTGAAGAGATACCTCATTGTGCCCAGCTTGCCCATCATTTGGCAGTTCCTGACGTGATACTGAAGTCACCATCAGTAGATTGTAAAAGCAGTTGATGTGGAAACATCAGCTTTCCTGAGTCCATGGTCTGTTGGCTGCTCACTTGAGCCTGTTAACATGTTGGTTTATGTCTTGGAGTTGAGTTCTGGCTTCCCCTTCATGCATACACACATTATCTTAGGTAGCATTCGCGATGGACACATCTCCATGGTCCTCCAGGGTTGATTTCCTCAGGAAGCCAAAATTGGTTGTGAACTTGCTAAATACCAAGTTAGTCTCTTGGCTTGGCGTCCCTATGGCAGGAATTGCAAGGGAAGAAGCCTGATTGCATTGGCCAGGGCAGCTTGGAGAAACCTGTCTCCTTTATGTGTGTCTCAATCGGAGATGTTGATGGGAACCAGCATTGATTTCCATGCCCCTTCGTCATGGGAGACTAAGTAACACATGCTGGATGTCTGTTGTTGTAGTATCCCTAAGTATTGGCATTAATTAAGTGTCAGGAGAGGGTAATGCAACACTAATTGTCTGCCTCCTGCTTCAGAAAGACAGATGACTGGCTCGCTGAGACAAACTGTATTAGATCATGGTATGGCTGGAACAAAAGAGCGTGGCCTTCCCACCAGCATACGTATGTGTGCTCACAGCAGGGACAAACCTTGATGGACATGTTCTATATGTGCTTTAAACCTCTTTTTTTAATCTATAGTAAATAAATATACCAGATGCCATCATCCCTGTCCAATGGTAGTGTGTGGTCCAGCAGTAATATTCAAACATCCAACAGATGCAACAATAAAGGTGATGGGGGTGGCACTGCGTAATAGCCTTTTGGTTGTAAATTGGCATGTAAGTCACAAGCAAAAACCAGGCAGGTTTTATAGCCCCAGCTCATCCAGGGAGCTGGAGGCTTGTCAGAGCAAGTGGTTGTGCAGTAGGATGGGGAAACAGAACCACTGGGACTTGATTTCAGAAACCTTTAACTTCATGTGGGAGCACAAAGACTCAAGGGGTTTGTGAGTTTGGTTTGTTTAGTAGAAGATGGTGCTATCAAAAGGGTATCCTCTGTCCTCCTACCCATCTGACCATGTTGGCTGCATTTCCTCCATACTCAATCTGAATGCACTCCCCAGGATGGACAAAGATTAATTACATGAAGGTTCTTCTCTTGGCCCTGGGCTGGCACTATGATGAATGCGCTTAGAGCTCATCAGTGAATGGGCTGAGTGGTGGTTGACCTGTTGACCAGCCTAATTAGAGAGATCCATGGGCTCTATTTGCAGTTTTTGGAGGAATCCAGGAAGCAGTTCTGGGGGGAGTTTGGTTTGCCTGGGATTTGTGAGTGTCAGGCAGCTCTGGTTCGAACTCTGCTTTTGGTGGTGTTCTGGGTATCCAGGATCTTGGGGGGGGGTGAACAAGTGTGCTGCTATTGCTACTACTATTATTATTAATATCATCGTCATTGTCATTATTGTTATTGTTTCCCTATTTGAAACTATTGGTAGGAAAGAGAGGTTGCACTCATCAAAACTCAAATGTTCTGTGGTTAGGGAGCACCCTAAGGTGTGTTGCATGGAGACTACCAGGATGACGTGGAACAGAGAAGCTTTGGGGTTGATGGTGTCATCCCACAGCCACTAAAGAACAGTGTGGAGTGGCAAGTAGAGGTGTAAGCTGTGTCCTTGCTTTCCAGTGGTGGGTTACGACCTTCTCCAGCAGCATCTGTGTTTCATGTCCTTGTTTTGCTCCCCCAAATCCGTGTCAACCCAAATGAACAGGTTGCCCAGAGAAGTGATGTATGCTCCATCCCTGGCAGTGCTTAGAGCCAGGTTGAACAGAGCCTTGGGTGACATGGTCTGGTGTGAAGTGTCCCTGCCCATAGCAGGGGGTGGGAACTGGGTGATTTTAAGGTCCTTTCCAGTCCAAACCATTCTGTGGTTCTATGTCCTCTTTTTCCATGTAGGAGTGTCTCTGGGCTTCAGCTGTGCATTGGTGTTGCATGGAGAAGTTATAAAATAGATGATAGGAATTTGTTTGGTATTTTATTTTGAGGTTTTTTATTTATTTCAAGTTGAGAAATGAAAAAGATGGAAATTACTTAAAAAAAGATATTTTTTTGAAGTAATTCAACATGTCTAAAATACACAGAGATCAGTCACTACAGCAGTAGGAGTTTAAACCTGATTTCTTATGATTTTGGTGTGTTCAACATGCACAGTCTAGCATGTTCAGCCTGTCTTCCCCAAACCATCTTTCTGTAAGGGGGAATGCACAAGACCTGCTGTGTACACGGAGAGGCTCAGACATCAGTGAATTCAAAGAGCTTGAATTAAAATGCTACAAGCCAGGAAATCTTTAACACTGCTTCTATTGACCTCACTGTGCTCTGAACACTAAATCATACAATCACAGAATGGTTTGGGTTGGAAAGGACCTTAAGATCATCCAGTTCCAACCCCCCTGCCATGGGCAGGAGCACGTCACACCAGGCCATGTCACCCAGGGCTCTGTCCAACCTGGCCTTGAACACTGCCAGGGATGGAGCATTCACCGCTTCTTTGAGCACCCTGTGCCAGTGGCTCAAATCCCAGTTGAAAGGGTGAGCTTAATTCCATATTCTGGAGGTGCAGTGCTTCTAGGTGTGCTTAAGCAACCCCTGGGTCAATGCTTATTTTTACTTCATTTAGGCCATTCTTCCTTCAGTGGCTCATGAAGTTACTCAGTGGGGCACCTGCCAGGGTTGTACTCAAGATATATCACGTGTGCATCTTTCTCCTTGTCTTCTAGGTTGGTTATCTTGACACAGGATGAAATTAGATTGGTCCGTGCAAGTTGCTTTTGGCAGTGTTCAGTGGGTATAGATCACCTAATGATCACTTGGGTACTTAGCAATTGTTAAATGATTTGTTCCAGAGTTATTCCAGGAATTAGATCTATAATTTTCTTTGCTCTCCCCTCTCTTACCTGCCTCTGTGGTGCTCCAACAAGTTCTTGGGTGGAAAGTCACATGTAAATGCTGGCAGTGCTGTCTCTGTCCTGTCTTAGCAGTCATCATCCTTCTTGGGTGACAGTTTAGTGTGTGGTGTCCCTGCCCATGGCAGGGGTTGGAAGTAGATTACCTTAAGTTCCTTTCCAGCCCAAACCATTCTGTGATCCTATGATTGTGTCCTCTCCAGTGCTATTTTGCTCTTTTCCTACAAGTTTTGGAGAGTGATTTATCCTTAAAAAAAACCATCATAGGGTTCATTGTTGCCTTCATGTTGGCAAAGTTGCAAAGCTCAAGTGCTGCATAAGGGGGAGATGCTCACAGCAGCTGTGATGCCTTTGGTGTGATGGGGATAGCAAGAGCTCTACTGGAGACCCATTTCTAGTGGCTAAAGCTGGGCTAGATGTTGGCCAGACTGGACAGGGCCTTGAGCAACCTTTTCTAGCGGAAAGTGTTCTTGCCCATGGCAGGGAGTTGGAACAGGATGAGTTTTAAGGTCCCTTGCAACCCAAACCAGTGTGTGATTCTGTAGATGAAACTCACCCAAAAACTCATGGATGAACCAACATAGTGGCTTGACAACCACATGGTCTCAGTGCAATTCTGGGTCTGATGGCAAACCATGGGAAGGAACCCATGGCCAGCTTCAAGTCCTTACACTGTAGAGTGTCGAAGCACATAACTCTTGAGTACTCAAGGAGTCCCCCTGAGGTTAATTACCATTAAGCAGTTGGTTAATCATTCTTCTATACTGGGACCTGAACACTGCTTTGTTTGTACATTAACTTCTTAAGTGACTTCCAGTACTTGCAATGCTTTGTTAAAGGGACACTGAAACCCCTGGTCATTGCAGCATGTGGTGTTGTCCAAATGGTCTAAAAGGTGGTCTGAGTCTGGTTGTGGCAGCTATTCTTCATTGGAGCAATGAGGGACTCAACTGTGCACTTAAATGTCCTTAGTATAGAGTGTTAGAAAGAGTAAGAAGTAGTGAGATAAAGCTAGAATAACACTTTATAATCTTCTAGGAGATTCAAAGCTACTCTGCAATATTAGGCATGGGCTTTTCAGAAGTTAAAGCCTTTAAAACTGAAGGGTTGGGCCAGGTCTTGGTCACATTCAGTAACAGACACAAAGCATGATTTTAGGACGGAGTCTCATCAAATAAGTTGAAAGAAGGACTTAAAGTGCGACCTTCTGTACCAACTTTTATCTGCCATGCATAGATGGGCCCACAGATGTTACTCCCAGGTTGCCACCTGGACCATAAGTGCTCTTGCCTGTATTTTATACAGCACTAAGCAATAAAATGACTTGTCAAATGTTGTGTAAAAAGCTTCTGAAGGTCTTAATGATTGACTTTGGCTTCTAAGTCTTGGGTTTTGTCATATTGTCTTGAATTTATGATGATGCAGAGGTAAATGACCAGGTCTCATATTTACTGTATCATTAACTGGCTTGAAATAAGGTGTAGGACGCAGCCTAAATGAAAACGATATTAAAACTCCATAAGATGATCTCTCCCACTAGACAAGCTCCAGAAGTTTAGTGTGGCATCTACAAAGGAATTACTTCATATTGTTGCTTTGCTCTTGTGCAAGCCATCGAAGTGCTATAGCTGCATTTCCTTAGTCCAGATAGACTAAACTTAGAGGATAATCTCTGGTTTACATCCAGTTCTTCGAGATCATGGCAGTGATTTAATGAATTAATAAGCCTAAACATTTGAAAACATATTAAAGAATAATGAACAACATGCTTTATAGCAAAAGAAATTGCCAGGGGGTTTAACTTTCATACCCAAATTAACTTTGAATGTGTTTGTTTTGAAAACCTTTGCCCTATCCCTTCTGGCACTTCTAACATTATAATAAATGCTTTGCTATAATCTCAGTATTCCAGGGAAGTTAAGTACTTGTGCATTTATCTATGTAAGTAGCAAAACCAGGAGACACCATTGAAATAAATGATTGTTTTAATGAAATATGTGGGGGTAAGCTGGTAACTTCATAGAATTTAAAAAGAAAATAAACCAAAAATCTCTGGGGTAAAGATAAGCTATTTGTTTCTCTACCAATTTTATGTGCAATTCTCCATCATCCAAGAGCCATTTCACTCTAAACATGCAAAAATCATGCTAGTGGTCCCCGTCTTTAGTAGGTGGTCAAAGAAGATGATCCTGTCCCTCTGCTCTGCTCTCATGAGACCCCCCTTGCAGCACTGTGTGCAGTTCTGGTGTCTGCAATGTAAGAAGGACATGGAGCTGTTGGAACAAGTCCAGAGGAGGCCACGAGGATGACCAGGGGCTGGAGCACCTCCTGTATGGAGACAGGCTGAGAACATTGGGGCTGCTCAGCCTGGAGAAGAAAAGCTGCGTGGAGACCTCAGAGCGTCTTCCAGTATTGAAGGGGACTACAAGGATGCTGGAGAGGGACTCTTCATTAGGGACTCTTCATAAGGGACGGTAGTGACAGGACAAGGCGTGATGGGTTCAAACTGAAACAGGGGAAGTTCGGGTTAGATATAAGCAAGAAATTCTTTACTATGAGGGTGCTGAGGCACTGGCACAGGGTGCCCAGAGAAGTGATAAATGCTTCATCCCTGTCAGTGTTCAAGGCCAGGGTGGACAAAGCCTTGGGTGACATGGTTTAGTGTGAGGTGTCCCTGCCCTTGGCAGGGTTGGAACTCTTTGATTCTGTGATCTTTAGCAGAAAACAACAGAAAGCAAGGACATTGGCCTCTCCTTTGGCATCGTTCCGATGGAAATGCACTGAAACATCTCACCCTTTCTGAATTGCCTCCTCCATTTTCCACTCAGCTGCAGTCAAATGAGAAGTACTTGAAGAGGATCCTCTCTCCACAGTCTGTTCCTCATAAGGGAACAGAGATACCAAGAGGTACCTTGATAGGGAAAGCAGAGCAGGATGATCATGCTGGCGGTTCCTTTAGTTTCCCGATGGGTGCCTGGCTGAGGCTGTCCTTCTGGGGTGTCTTTCTAGGTGGATGCGTTTCCCTGAAGAATAAGAGACTGTCCTGTGCTTTAGTTTTAGTTCCTGAAATGAATGCAGCTCAATGCTTTGTGCTTCAGTCTGCTCTGTCAGCTGGCAGAGCCAGGAAGCAAAGGCTTTTCCTTGTTTCAAATGCAAAGAAACTGTTTTATTTTAAAATAATTTAAATGATTAAAAAAAAGGAAAAAGAACCTAAACCAAACCAAATCAAAAAATCAGGCATTGCCTAATGCAAAGTTTTCATCAGTTCTTGTTTAAGTGGTTCAGACCTGGACAAGACGTCACCGCTCCGAAGGTTTCTTTAGTAATATCAATTCAGTCCAGTTCTTCTTTGCCAGCTTTCTCAGGGGCTCAAGAGCACTTCTCCACTTAGAACAGAGAGATCTTTGCTTTAGAGCCCTTGTCCAATAAGTCCTGAGTAAGTGCTTGGCTGTATTTAAATGCCTGCAAGTGCTGCAAGGCTTCCTTAATGCTTTCTGTACCCCTGCTCCTTTCACCCTCTGCTTACATCCTTTTCTTCGCATCTTGGCAGTATCAAATGCTTGGACCAAGAGCTTTTGTCTTTAATTGTGCTTGCAAATAGATCTACCCAAAGCAAGACACAGCTGAAATTGAGCAGTAGGAGAATTCCATGACCTTGTAGGAACATCTGTCAATGGTTGGTTAATGAAGATCTGTGGGAAATAGGCTGAGGTTGGAACTTCTCTTCTGCGCCTGTTTGCTTTTCCGTCAGAGCTGTCTTCAACGTGCATGTCCCAGTGCCCGTCTGTGCCTGCTGTGTCGTGCAGATGTGCTAGCAGGGAGGTTATGGTCTGAAATCAGTGGTAGATGGGCTCAGAGCTTATTTCGAGGTTTGCTCTCAATGTGCTGTGTCCAGAGGTGGTGTGGCAGTGTCTGCATCCCAGTTCAGTTCATCCAGTCCTGTCCCCAGCAAGAATGCAGAATCAGGCTCCAGGTAGGCTATATGCTCCAGCCAGTATTTTTCCTCATGTTCTGCAACCCCTTTGGTGCAACATGAAGGGGAGAGCTCCCAGACTTCACTGGAAAATGTGGTGTCCAGAAGCAGGCTGTCGTTCCTAGCACAGGTTTATCCACTCCATGATATATGTTCCCTTCTTTGGAAGGTGCTTGGCAGTTTTTACTGCCCTTGTGCCTTGATAAAAGTTCTTTCTTTCTTTCTTTCTTTCTTTCTTTCTTTCTTTCTTTCTTTCTTTCTTTCTTTCTTTCTTTGTTTCTTTGTTTCTTTCTTTCT